>JAENJI010000879.1:0-59006 GCA_018901935.1 Pugionium cornutum | reverse complement strand
GGTACCTGAGCATCCTTGAACACATGATTCACCTGAAAACAGGTAGTTTCGCTGGGGGCTCTTACCCGGTTAAGGCTGACTAGTGGAAGAATCGATTGGTGAGGAGCTTTCAGTCAACTAGGTGTCCCGGTGACTACCGGAAGGATATTGCAGTCCACTTCCTGGAAGGGGATCCGCATAACTGGTGGGTTGCCATGGATAAACGGTTGGGTGAAAGGATTCAAACCATCGAGGAGTTTGAAGGAGAATTCAATAAGAAATTCTTTCCACCTGAGGCGTGGGACTGATTGGAGTGTTCATACCTGGAATTGGTTCAAGGAAACCGAACTGTCCAGGAATATGAAGAAGAATTTAACCGCTTAAGGCGTTTTGCGGGAAGAGATCTTGAAGATGAACTTGGGCAAGTGCGCCGGTTCATGCGTGAACTAAGGGTCAAAATCCGTAACCACTGCTTGGCGCAGAAGTTCGGTTCAGTCACTGAATTGGTGGAAAGGGCTGCCTTGATCGAGGAGGGGATCAAGGAGGAGAACCGGTGGAAGGAATCCAAAGTCCCGAATCGTTATGGCCAGTCAAGTGGTGGTGATCAGAAAAAAAAAAGTGGGATAAGGTTGATGATTCCAGCAAACCCCAAGGAAAAGCTAGGGAATGCAAGATGTGCGGTAAGAGGCATGGTGGGGAATGCTGGAAGGCGATGGGAGCATGTGCACGTTGCGGTAACAAGGAACATGCTACCTAAAACTGCCCAAAGATAGATTACGGACAGCAAGGACTGCCGAGTGATGACTCGAGAACTTGTTTCAACTGTGGTATGTCAGCCCACATCAGGAAGGATCGCCCCAAAGGGACAGCCGAAAGGCAACTCGAACGAAAGGACTACCGTGGGGTAATCAAACCAGCGGCGAAGAGGCAGGCCGCAGCACCGTGGGTTTATGAGCTATCGCGGGACATGGGCGATACGGGCAGGTACAGCTCGATCACTGGTACGTACATAACCCTAACTGTTAAATAAAATCTAGCATTGCATGGCATGCATAAACAGTAGGGTACTTAGCATTCAAGATGAATGTGTAGGGACCTTGGTTGTGTGCGGTGTTGAAACACATGTCCTGTTTGATTCCGGGGCTTCACATTGCTTTGTAAGCCCGGAATTGTTTAAAAAGAGTGGGATTCAAAGAGAACCCATCTCTGGAATGAGGAAAGTACAAGCGGCTGGAGGGCAAATAATGAATCCCCTGGGAATTGTGCGGAACATCCCGGTTATGATTGGGAATGTCAGTTTGCCGGCCGACTTGGTAGTAGTCCAACTCAAGAATTACGATGTAATCTTGGGTATGGCTGGGTGGGAATGTACAAGGCGACCCTAGAGTGTCATAGGGGCCAAGTTGGGTTTGAAAAAGAGGGAGGGAGATTAGAGTTCCAAGGGATCCAACCCACCTCAGGAAGTTTGATAATCTCAGCAATCCAGGTAGAACGGATGCTAGAGAAGGGGTGTGAGGCCTATGTAGCCATGATAAGCACCGAGGAAAATAAGAAGAGTTGGTAGTTAAAGGATATCCCAGTGGTCAATGAATTCGCAAATGTGTTCCAGGCCTTGTCCAGGTTACCGCCTGATAGGTCGGATCCATTCACGTTTGAATTGGAACCAGAGATTTCCCCAATCTCGAAAGCGCCATATCGTATGGCTCCAGCCGAGATGGCTGAGTTAAAGAAACAGTTGGAAGAACTGTTGGATAAAGGATTCATCAGGCCGAGTGAGTCACCTTGGGGTGCACCGGTGCTGTTTGTGAAAAAGAAGGATGGAAGCTTTAGGCTTTGCATCGATTATCGGGGATTGAATCGGGTTACGGTAAAGAACAAGTACCCATTACCCCAAACTGATGAGTTGTTGCATCAACTCTGAGGTGCGACCTGGTTCTCAAAGATCGATTTGGCACAGGGATATCACCAAATTCCGATTGAGCCATTGGATATTTGGAAGACAGCCTTCCTGATTAGATATGGACACTACGAGTTTGTAGTAATGCCATTCGGTTTAACCAAGGCACCGACAGCCTTTATGAAGATGATGAATAGTGTATTTCGGGATTGTTTAGATGAGTTCGTTATTATTTTTATTGATTACATCCTCGTCTATTCAAGGAGCCATGAAATGCAATAAAATACTCTTAAGGTGGTGATGGAACGGTTAAGGGAGCATGAGCTCTATGCCAAGCTGAGCAAGTGTAGCTTTTGGCAGAGAAGCATTGGATTCTTGGGGCATATGGTGTCGGATCAAGGGGTGTCAGTAGACCCGTAGAAAGTTAAGGCTATCAAAGATTGGCCAAGGCCTCGGAATGCAACCGAGATTAGGAGCTTCCTGGGTTTGGCCAGATACTATAGACGGTTTGTCAATGGGTTTGCGAAAATGGCTTACCCCATGACCTGTCTAACCCGGAACGATGTTAAGTACGAGTGGACAGACGAGTGCGAGGAATGTTTCCAACGGTTGAAGGAGATGCTGACGACTGCACCAGTCTTGGCACTGCCTGAACTGGATGAGCCCTATGCAGTATAC
Source organism: Pugionium cornutum (assembly GCA_018901935.1). Lineage (NCBI taxonomy): Eukaryota > Viridiplantae > Streptophyta > Magnoliopsida > Brassicales > Brassicaceae > Pugionium > Pugionium cornutum. The sequence goes on along the minus strand of JAENJI010000879.1, from coordinate 56,452 downwards.
ACAGACGCATCCAGAACTGGGCTGGGTGCTGTTCTGATGCAAAAGGGTAGGGTGATTGCCTACGCATCAAGGAAATTTCGGAAACATGAAGGAAACTATCCCACTCACGACTTAGAAATGGCGGCAGTAATCTTTGCATCAAAGATTTGGCGGTCATACTTATATGGAGCCAAAGTGCAAGTTTTTACCGACCATAAGAGTCAGAAGTACATTTCCACTCAACCCGAATTGAAGCTTAGGGAAAGAAGGTGGATGGAATTCATGGCTGATTATGACCTAGATATTGCCTACCACCCGGGAAAGGCAAATCTTGTAGTGGATGCCTTGAGTAGGAGACGAACGGAGGTTCATGCGGAAAAGGATGCGGAAACCCTTGTCGGACTGGTTAAGATAATGCATTTGAATGCAATATCAAGTTCACCAGAACCATTAGGTATAGACGCAGACCGAGTATGAGAAATCGAATAGCCCAAGAGAAAGATGAACTGCTGAACCAAGCGGTCCAGAACAATCAGTCCGAGTATGAGAAATCGAAGAACGGGGATAATTGTGATAAGAGGACGAGTGTGTGTTCCTAATGTACAAGAATTTAAAGAAGAAATCCCAAGGGAAGCACATCTGTCTAAATTCGCAACTCACCCGGGTGCGAGTAAGATGTACCGAGACTTGAAGTGGTACTACCATTGGGCAGGACTGAAGAGAAATATGGCTGAATGGGTAGCTAAGTGTCCGACTTGCCAACTGGTCAAGGCAGAACACCAAGTCCCGAGTGGTTTGTTGCAAAACTTACCCATTCCAGAATGCAAGTGGGACCATATCACAATGGATTTTGTGAGTGGGTTAACAAGGACCAAGGCACGACATGATGCTATCTGGGTGGTCGTGGATATGCTGACCAAGTCGGCACACTTCCTGGTTATCCAGAAAACGGATGGGGCACAAAGAATTGTGGCACGTTATGTGGAAGAGATAGTCCGATTGCATAGAGTTCCGGTAAGCATTTTCTCTGATCGGGATCCACGATTCACGGCCCATTTTTGAAAGGCATTCCAAAAGACCTAAGGAACGAGGGTGAACATGAGCACGGCTTACCACCCCCAAACAGATGGGCAATCCAAACGAACCATCCAGACATTCGAGGACATGTTGCGGGCATGTGTTTTGGATTGGGGCGGATCATGGGAAAAATATTTTCCCTTAGCCGAATTCTCATACAACAGTAGCTTCGAGACGAGCATCAGAATGTCTCCTTATGAAGTATTGTATGGACAGCCTTGTCGGACCCCATTGTGTTGGACCGAAGTGGGGGAGCGTAGGACCCTTGGACCAGATATTGCGTATGAAACCACTGAGAAGATCAAGTTCTTAAGGATCAAAATGAAGGAGGCCCAAGATAGAAAGAAAAGTTATGCGGACAAACGAAGAAGAAATTTGGAGTTCGAGGTAGGTCATTGGGTATATTTGAAAACAATCACATTTAAGGGAAGGAATCAAACTTCGAAGAGTGGAAAGTTGAATCCAAGGTACTTAGGCCCATTTAAAGTCATGATAGAGTTGGGTTAGTCGCATAAAACTGGACTTACCACCCGATATGGACATGTTCCATAACGTCTTCCATGTGTCGCAACTAAGGAAGTGCCTATTGGACCAAGACATAGTCGTTTCTGCACCACCTACTGAACTAAAGGAAAATCTAACCTTAGAAGCTATTCCAGTTCGGATCATCGAGCAAATGGAAAGAGTTACCAGAAGAAAGGTGGTTTGGTGGTCAAGGTAGTATGGAAGTGCAATGGGACCGAAGAAATGACTTGGGAAACCGAAAATAAAATGAAGGCCAAATTTCATAAGTGGTTCGAGATGTGGGAAACCAACCAGATACTTGACCTGGATTCAAGGACAAATCCACTTAAAGTGGGGGAGACATGTAACACCCCCGATCCTCAGTAAGGATCGGTTGGGCGAGCTGGCCGGCAGTTGGGCGAGCTGGCCGGCAGCTGGGAGAGCTGGTAGGCAGCTGGGCGAGCTGGCCGGCAGTTGGGTGAGCTGGCCGGCAGTTGGACGAGCTGGTTGGTAGCTTGGCCAATAGGCCAGCTAGCATTGGCTCGGGCAGTTGGTGCCGAACCAGTGCCACGACCAGGCACAACGGTTCGACTAGAAACGTTGATTGGTCGAGCAAAAGTCGTGACTGTTCGTGAAAACCGACCATGGGCCCTATAAATATAAGGCTTAGGGTCAGTACAAGGCACGCTGGAGAGGAAAAATCCTCGAATTTTTCTAAGGCAATATTCGATAAGTGTTAGAACGAGTGAGGTAGAGATCGTGGACCTTGAATCGGGAAACCAATAGTGACGGTACGCGATTAAGGGCTAAGCGTGGTCGAGGTGAGTAATCCCTTACCCTTTCATACTTGGATTCCCTTTTGGCGGTAGTTCGGCGAGCAAGGGAATCCAAGGGGGGATAGTTGGGTAAATTGGGCCGAGTGGTCGGGATTGGGTATTGGGTTACAATATGGAAACTTAAGCTAGCTTAACATAGGGCATTGGGTTCGTGTCATTATGAGCGCTAAATCAAAAGTTACAGACCATTTAGTGCGGATATGTCAAGTTGATCGGCCAACTATAATATGATCATTCTAAACCGATCATTGGTGCTCATTAAGTAATGGCTTATAAATGAAGCACAATACATGGCATCACATGGTTTAGGATAGATTGGATTACTTGTATGCTTTGTCGTGTCTATTTCTGTTTCAAATCTTGTTACAATATAAAAAAATTGAGCTAGCTGAATGTGGGCATTGGATTCGTGTCAATCTGAGCTCAAAATCAAAAGTTACGGAATATTTAGTGAGGTCATGTCAAGTTTATCGGCCAGTTAATATGATTATTCTAAACTGATAATTGGTTCACATTGAGTAAAGGCTTATAAATAAAGCATAATGCATGACAACACACAGTTTTAGACAGATTGGATTACATAAACGCTTCGTCGTTTCTATTTCTGTCTCAAATTTTTTCAAAATATAGAAAGTTGAGCTAACTCAACGTGTGCTTTTGATTCGTGTTATTTTAAGTTCTAAAGCAAAAGTTACAGACGATTTAGTGCGGACATATCAAGTTGATTGGCCAGTTAAAATGATAATTCTAAATTGATCATTGGTGCTCATTAAGTAAAGGCTTATAAACGCAGAACAATACATGGCATCACACAGTGTTTGATAGATTGGATTACTTGGACGCTTTGTCGTGTCTATTTATGTGTCAAATTGTTTTTCAATATAGAAAGTTGAGCTAGCTTAATGTGGGTACAGGATTAGTTCGGAGCTCAAAATCAAAAGTTACGGACGATTTAGTACGGACATATCAAGATGATCGGCCAATTAATATGATTATTCTAAACTGATCATTGGTTCTCATTGGGTAAAGGCTTATAAATGAAGCATAATGTATGGCATCACACAGTTTTGGATAGATTGGATTACTTGGACGCTTTGTCGTCTCTATTTCTGTCTCAAATTTTGTCAATATATAGAAAGTTGAGCTAGCTGAACGTGTGCTTTGGAATTGTGTCATTCTAAGCTCTAAATCAAAAGCTACGAATAATTTAGTTCGGACATGTCAAGTTGATCGTCGAGTTAAAGTGATCATTCTAAAATCACCATTGGTGCTCATTGAGTAAATGCTTAAAAATAAAGTATAATGCATGACATCACACAGATTTTGATAGATTGGATTACTTGAGCACTTTTTCCTATCTAGTTTTGTCTCAAATTTTGTCATAATATAGAAAATTAAACTAGCTTAATGTGGGCATTAGATTCCTGTAATTCTGATCTATAAATCAAAAGTTATGGATGATTTACTGCAGACATGAATAGTTGATCGGCTAGTTAAAATGATCATTTTAAAATGATCATTGGTGCTCATTGAGTAAAAGCTTATAAATGAAAAATAATGCATGGCATTACAAAATTTGCGATTTATTGGATTACTTGTACACATTGTCGTATCTATTTTGTCTCAATCATTCTCAAAATATAGAAAATTGAGCTAGTTTAACATGGACTTTGGATTGGTTTAATTATGAGCTCTAAATATAAAGTTACGGATGATTTAGTGCGGACATGTCAAGTTGATTTGCCAATTAAAGTGATCATTCTAAACTGATCATTGGTGCTCATTGAGTAAAGTCCTATAAATGAAGCATAATGCATGGTATGAAACAGTTTTGGATATATTGGATTACTTGGAAGCTTTGTTGTCTCTATTTCTGTCTCAAATTTTGTTAAATACATAAAATTGAGCTAGTTTAACGTTGGAATTTGATTCCTTTCATTCTAAGATCTAAATCAAAAGTTAGATACGATTTAGTGTGGAAAATTCAAGTTGATCGGCCAGTTAATATCATTATTCTAAACTGATTTTTGGTGCTCATTCAGTAAAGGCTTATATATGAAACATAATGCATGGCAGCATGCAGTTCGGGATAGATTGGATTACTTGGACGCTTTGTCGTCTCTACTTCTGTCTCAAATTTTGTCAAAATATAGAAAATTTATCTAGCTTAATGTTGGCACTGGACTCGTGTCATTATGAGCTCAAAATCAAAAGTTACGAATGATTTAGTGCAGACATGTTAAATTGATCGGCCAGTTAATATGATTATTCTAAGCTGATCATTGGTGCTCATTGAGTAAATGCTTATTAATGAAGCATAATGCATGGCATCACACAATTTTGGATACACTTTACTTTGACGCTTTGTCGTGTCTATTTCCGTCATAAATTTTGTCACAATATAGAAAATTGAGCTAGCTTAACGTGGGCACAAGATTCGTGTCATTCTAAGCTCTAAATCAAAAGTTACATACGACTTAGTACGGACATGTCAAGTTGATCTGCCAGTTAAAGTGATCATTCTGAATTGATCATTGGTGCTCATTAAGTAAAGGCTTAGAAATGAAGCATAATGCATGGCATCACACAGTTTTGGATAGATTGGATTACTTGGACGCTTTGTCGTGTCTATTTCTATCTCAAATTTTGTCAAAATATAGAAAGTTGAGCTAGCTGAACGTGTGCTTTGGAATCGTGTCATTCTAAGCTCTAAATCAAAAGTTATGGACGATTTAGTGCGGACATGTCAAGTTGATCGGCCAACTATAATATGATCATTCTAAACCGATCATTGGTGGTCATTAAGTAAAGGCTTATAAATGAAGCACAATACATGGCATCACATAATTTAGGATAGATTGGATTACTTGTACGCTTTGTCGTGTCTATTTCTGTCTCAAATTTTGTTACAATATAGCTAGCTTAATGTGGGCATTAAATTTGGTTAATTCTGAGCTCAAAATCAAAAGTTACGGAATATTTAGTGAGGTCATGTCAAGTTGATCGGCCGGTTAATATGATTATTCTAAACTGATAATTGGTTCACATTGAGTAAAGGCTTATAAATAAAGCATAATGCATGACATCACATTGTTTTAGATAGATTGGATTACTTAAAAGCTTCGTCGTTTCTATTTCTGTCTCAAATTTTTTCAAAATATAGAAATTGGAGCTAGCTCAACGTGTGCTTTTGATTCGTGTTATTTTAAGTTCTAAAGCAAAAGTTACCGACGTTTTAGTGCGGACATATCAAGTTGATTGGCCAGTTAAAGTGATAATTCTAAATTGATCATTGGTGCTCATTAAGTAAAGGCTTATAAACGCAGAACAATACATGGCATCACACAGTGTTGGATAGATTGGATTACTTGGACGCTTTGTCGTGTCTATTTATGTGTCAAATGTTTTTTTCAATACAGAAAGTTGAGCTAGCTTAACGTGGGCACAGGATTCGTTCGGAGCTCAAAATCAAAAGTTACGGACGATTTAGTACGGACATACCAAGATGATCGGCCAATTAATATGATTATTCTAAACTGATCATTGGTTCTCATCGGGTAAAGGCTTATAAATGAAGCATAATGTATGGCATCACACAGTTTTGGATAGATTGGATTACTTGGACGCTTTGTCGTCTCTATTTCTATCTCAAATTTTGTCAAAATATAGAAAGTTGAGCTAGCTGAACGTGTGCTTTGGAATCGTGTCATTCTAAGCTCTAAATCAAAAGCTATGAATGATTTAGTTCGGACATGTCAAGTTGATCGTCGAGTTAATATGATCATTCTAAGATCATCATTGGTGCTCATTGAGTAAAGGCTTAAATATGAAGCATAATGCATGACATCACACAGTTTTTGATAGATTGGATTACTTGAGCACTTTTTCCTATCTAGTTTTGTCTCAAATTTTGTCATAATATAGAAAACTAAACTAGCTTAATGTGGGCATTGGATTCCTGTCATTCTGAGCTATAAATCAAAAGTTATGGATGATTTACTGCAGACATGACAAGTTGATCGGCTAGTTAAAATGATCATTGGTGTTCATTGAGTAAAAGCTTATAAATGAAAAATAATGCATGGCATCACGCAATTTGCGATTGATTGGATTACTTGGACACATTGTCGAATCTCTTTTTGTCTCAACCATTCTCAAAATAGAGAAAATTGAGCTAGTTTAACGTGGACTTTGGATTTGTTTAATTATGAGCTCTAAATATAAAGTTACGGATTATTTAGTGCGGACATGTCAAGTTGATTTGCCAGTTAAAGTGGTCATTCTAAACTGATCATTGGTGCTCATTGAGTAAAGTCTTATAAATGAAGCATAATGCATGATATCAAAAAGTTTTGGATATATTGGATTACTTGGAAGATTTGTTGTCTCTATTTCTGTCTCAAATTTTATCAAATACATAAAATTGAGCTAGTTTAACGTTGGAATTGGATTCCTTTCATTCTAAGCTCTAAATCAAAAGTTAGATACGATTTAGTGTGTACAAGTCAAGTTGGTCGGCCAGTTAATATGGTTATTCTAAACTGATTTTTGGTGCTCATTCAGTAAAGGCTTATAGATGAAGCATAATGCATGGCAGCATGCATTTTGGGATAGATTGGATTACTTGGACGCTTTGTCGTCTCTACTTCTGTCTCAAATTTTGTCAAAATATAGAAAATTTATCTAGCTTAATGTTGGCATTGGACTCGTGTAATTATGAACTCAAAATCAAAAGTTACGAATGATTTAGTGCAGACATGTTAAATTGATCGACCAGTTAATATGATTATTCTAAAGTGATCATTGGTGCTCATTGAGTAAATGCTTATTAATGAAGCATAATGCATGGCATCACACAATTTTGGATAGACTAGATTACTTTGACATTTTGTCGTGTCTATTTCCTTCACAAATCTTGTCACAATATAGAAAATTGAGCAAGCTTAACGTGGGTAGAGGATTCGTGTCATTCTAAGCTCTAAATCAAAAGTTATGTACGAATTAGTACGGACATGTCAAGTTTATCTGCCACTTAAAGTGATCATTCTGAATTGATCATTGGTGCTCATTAAGTAAAGGCTTGGAAATGAAGCATAATGCATGGCATCAAGGAGTTTGGATAGATTGGATTACTTGGACGCTTTGTCGTTTTTATTTCTGTCTCAAATTTTGTCAAAATATAGAAAGGTGAGCTAGCTGAACGTGTGCTTTGGAATCATGTCATTCTAAGCTGTTAATCAAACGTTGTGGACAATTTAGTGCGGACATGTCAAGTTGATCGGCCAGTTAAAGTGATTATTCTAAAATGATCATTGGTGCTCGTTGAGTAAGGGCTTATAAATCAAGCATAATGCATGGCATCACACAGTTTTTGATAGATTGGATTACTTGGGCGCTTTGTCCTATCTAGTTTTATCTCAAATTTTGTCATAGTTTAGAAAATTAAACTAGTTTAACGTGGACTTTGGATTCGTTTCATTCTGACCTCTAAATATAAAGTTACGGACGATTTCGTGCGGACATGTCAAATTGATTGGCCAGTTAAAGTGATAGTTCTAAACTGATCATTGGTACTCATTGAGTAACGTCTTGTAAATGAAGCGTAAAGCATGGTATCACACAATTTGGATATATTGGATTACTTGGAAGCTTTGTTGTCTCTATTTATGTCTCAAATTTCGTTAAATACATAAAATTGAGCTATCTTAACGTTAGAATTGGATTCGTGTCATTCTAAGCTCTAAATCAAAAGTTAGAGATGATTTAGTGCGGGCAAGTAAAGTTGATCGGCCAGTTAATATGATTATTCTAAACTGATCTTTGGTGCTCATTGAGTAAAGGCTTATAAATGAAGCATAATGCTTAGCAGCACACAATTTGGAATAGATTCGATTACTTGGACGCTTTGTCGTCTCTACTTCTGTCTCAAATATTGTCAAAATATAGAAAATTTATCTAGCTTAATGTTGGCACTGGACTTGTGTCATTATGAGCTCAAAATAAAAAGTTACGGACGATTTAATGCAAAAATGTTAAGTTGATCAGCCAGTAATTATGATTGTTCTAAACTGATCATTGGTGCTCATTAAGTAAATGCTTACGATCATAGGTGATCATTAAGTAAACTGATAATGCATGGCATCACACAATTTTGGATAGACTGGATTACTTGGATGCTTTGTCGTGCCTATTTCCGTCTCAAATTTTGTCACAATATAGAAAATTGAGCAAGCTTAACGTGGGCATAGGATTCGTGTCATTCTAAGCTCTAAATCAGAAGTTACGTACGACTTAGTACGGACATGTCAAGTTGATCTGTCAGTTAAAGTAATCATTCTGAACTAATCATTGGTGCTCATTAAGTAAAGGGTTAGAAATGAAGCATAATGCATGGCATCAAGGAGTTTGGATAGATTGGATTACTTGAACGCTTTGTCGTCTCTATTTTTTCTCAAATTTTGTCAAAATACAGAAAATTTAGATAGCTTAACGTAGGCATCTGATTCTTAACATTGGGTCTCATTGAGTAAATTCTTATAAATGAAGTATAATGCATGGCATCACGAAGTTTGGGAGAGATTGGATTATTTGTACGCTTTGTCGTCTCTACGTTCATCTCAAAATTTGTTGAAAATATAGAAAATTTATCTTGCTTAAAGTAGGCACTGGATTCGTTTCATTCTGAGATCAAAATCAAAAGTTAAAGACGATTTAGTGCGGACATGTCCATTTGATCGACCAGTTAATATGATTATTCTAAACTGATCATTGGTGTTCATTGATTAGAGGCTTAGAAATGAAGCATAATGCATGGCATCACACAGTTTTGGATAGATTGGATTACTTGGACGCTTTGTCGTGTCTATTTCTATCTCAAATTTTGTCACAATATAGAAAATTAAACTAGCTTAATGTGGCCATTTGCTTCATGTCATTCTGAGCTATAAATCAAAAGTGATGGACGCTTTACTGTAGAAATCACAAGTTGATCCACCAATTAAGATGATCATTCTAAACTGATCATTGGTGGTCATTGACTAAAAGCTTAATAATAAAAAATAATTCATGGCATCACGCAGTTTGGAATGGATTGGATTACTTGGACGCTTTGTCGTATCTATTTCCGTCTCAAATTTTGTTCCAATATAGAAAATTGAGCTAGCTTATCGTGGCATTGGATTCGTGTCATTCTAAGCTCTAAATCAAAAGTTAAGGACGATTTAATGTGGATTTGTAAGGTTGATCGGCTAGTTAAAGTGATCATTCTAAACTGATCATTGGTGCTCAATGAGTAAAGGCTTATAAATGAATCATAATGCATGGCATCACACAGTTTAAGATAGATTGGATTTCTTGGACGCTTTTTCGTACCTATTTCTATCTCAAGTTTTGTAACAATATAGAAAATTGAACTAGCTTAATGTGGGCATTGGATTCGTGTCATTCTGAGGCATAAATAAAAAATTATGGACGATTTAGTGCCGACATGAAAAATTCATCAGCCAATAAGAATGATCATTCTAAACAGATCATTGGTGCTCATTGAGTAAAAGCTTAATAATGAAAAATAATGCATGGCATCACGCAGTTAGGGATTGATTGGATTACTTGGATGCCTTGTCGTGCGATTTAGAAAATTTAGCTAGCTTAAATTTGGATATTGGATTTGTGTCATCATGAGCTCTAAATCAAAAGTTATGGGTGATTTAATGCGGACATGTAAAGTTTATCGGCAAGTTAAAGTGATCATTCTAAACTGATCATTCGTGGTCATTAAGTAAAGGATTATAAATGAAGCATATTGCATGGCATCAAGGAGTCTGGATAGATTGAATTATTTGGATGTTTTGTTGTCCTTATACCTGTCTCAAATTTCGGCAAATATAGAAAATTGAGCTACACTAACACTTGCAATGAATTCATTTCATTATGAGCTCAAAATCAAAAGTTACGTACGATTTAGTGCGGACATGTCAAGCTGATCAGCTAGTTAAAGTGATTATTCTAAACAGATTATTGGTGCTCATTAATTAATGGCTTATAAGTGAAGCATAAAGCATGGCATCAAGCAGTTTTGATAGATTGGGTTACTTGGAAGCTTTTTCGTCTGTATTTATGTCTCAAATTTTGCCTTATTATAGAAAATTGAGCTCGCTTAACGTGCATTGGATTCGTGTCATTCTAAGCTCAAAACAAAAGTTATGGAAAATTTAGTGTGGACATGTCTAGTTGATTGGCAAGTTAATATGATTATTCTAAACTGATCATTGGTGCTCATTGAGTAAAGGCTTAAAAATGAAGCACAACACATGGCATCACACCGTTTTGGATAGATTGGATTACTTGGACAATTTGTCATGTCTATTTCTATCCCAATTTTTGTTACAATATAGAACATTGAGCTAGCTTAATGTGGGCATTAGATTCGTGTCATTATGAGCTCATTATTCTAAACTGATCATTGGTGCTCATTGAATAAATGCTTATAATTGAAAAATAATGCATGGCATCACGTAGTTTGGGATGGATTGGAATACTTGGACGCTTTGTCGTCTCAATTTTTGTCTCAAATTTTGTCAAAATAGAGTAAATTGAGCGAGCTTAATGTGGGCTTTGGATTCGTTTTATTTAGAGCTCTAAATCAAAAGTTACGGACGATTTAGTGCGGACATGTCAAGTTGATCGGCCAGTTAAAGTGGTCTTTTAAACTTATCATTGGTGCACATTGAGTAAAGGCTTATAAATGAAACATAGTGCATGGCATCACACAGTTTTAAATAGATTGGATTACTTGTACACTTTGTTGTCTCTATTTCTGTCTCAAATTTTGTCAAATATCGAAAATTGAGCTAGATTAACGTTGGCATTGGATTAGTGTCATTCAAAGCTCTAAATCAAAAGATAGAGACGATTTAGCGCGTACATGTCAAGTTGATCGGCCAGTTAATATGATTATTCTAAACTGATCATTGCTGCTCATTGTATAAAAGCCTATAAATGAAGCATAATTCATGTCATCACTCAGTTTGGGATAGATTGGATTACTTGGACGCTTTGTCGTCTCTGCTTCTGTCTCCATTTTTGTCAAAATATAGAAAACTTATCTAGCTTAATGTTGACTTTGGACTCTAGTCATTATGAGCTCAAAATCAAAAGTTACGGACAATTGAGTGCAGACATGTTAAGTTGATCGGCCAGTTAATATGGTTATTCTAAACTGATCATTGGTGGTCATTCAGTAAAGGCTCATTAATGAAGCATAATGCATGGCATCACCCCATTATGGATAGATTGGATTACTTGGATGGTTTGTCGTGTCTATTTCGGTCTCAAATTTTTTCACAATATAGAAACTTGAGCTAGATTAACGTGGACACTGTATTCTTGTAATTCTGAGCTCTAAATAAAAAGTTACGTACGATTTTGTGTGGAGATTTCAAGTTGATCGGCCATTTAAAGTGATCATTCTAAGCTGATCATTGGTTCTCATTAAGTAAAAGACTATAAATGAAGCATAATGCATGGAATCAAGAAGTTTGGATAGATTGGATTACTTGGACACTTTTTCGTCTCTAATTTTGTCTCAAATTTTGTCAAAATAAAATTGAGCTAGCTTAACGTAGGCTTTGGATTCATGTCATTCTGAGTTCTATATCAAAAGTTACTGACGAGTTAGTGCGGACATGTCAATTTGATCGGCCAGTTAATATGATTATTCTAAACTGATCATTGTGCTCATTGAGTAAAGGCTCGTAAATGAAGCATAATGCATGGCATCACACAGTTTTAGATAGGTTGGATTACTTAGTCGTTCTGTCTTGTCTATTTCTATCTCAAATTTTATAACAATATAGAAAACTAAAATAGCTTAATGTGGGCATTGGATTTGTGTCATTCTGAGCTGTAAACCAAAAGTTATGGACGATTTAATGCAAACATGGCAAAGTCATCGGCCAGTTAGAATGATCATTCTAAAGATTATAAATGAAAAATACTGCATGGCATCACGCATGTTGGGATGGATTGGAGTATTTCGACACTTTGTCATATCTATTTTCTATCTCAATCTTTGTCACAATATAGAAAATTGAGATAGATTAATGTGGGTTCTAGATTCATGTCATTCGGAACTCTAAATCAAAAGTTACGAACGATTTAGTGCGCACATGTCAAGTTGATCGGAGTGATTATTCTAAACTGATCATTGGTGGTCATTAAGTAAAGGCTTATAAATGAAGCATAAAGCATGACATCACGCTGTTTAGGATATATTGGATTACTTGGACGCTTTGTCATCTCTATTTCTATCTCAAATTTTCTCAAAATATAGAAAATTGAGCTAGCTTAACGTGGGCATTGGATTTGTGTCATTCTGAGCTCTAAATCAAAAGTTACGGACGCTTTAGTGCAGATATGTCAAGTTGATCGGCCAGTTAAAGTGATCATCCTAAACTTAACATTGGTGCTCATTGAGTAAAGGCTTATAAATGAAGCGCAATGCATGGCATCACACAATGCATGGCATCACGCAGTATGGAATAGATTGGATTACTTGGACTCTTTGTCGTATCTAGTTTTGTCTCAAATTTTGTGACAATATAAAAAATCTAACTAGCTTATTGTGGGCATTGGATTTGTGTCATTCTGAGCTTTATATCAAACGTTATGGACGATTTAGTGCAGACATGACAAGTTGATTCACCAGTTAATATGATCATTCTAAACTGATCATTGGTGCTCATTTAGTAAAAGCTTATAGATGAAAATAATGCATGGCATAGCGCAGTCTAGGATGGATTGGATTACTTGAACGCTTTTGTCGTCTCTATTTTTGGCTCAAATTTTGTCAAAACATAGAAAATTGAGCTAGCTTAACGTGGGCATTGGATTCTTATCATTCTAAGCTCTAAACCAAAAGTTACAGACGATTTAGTGCATGCATGTCGAGGTTATCGGCCAGTTAAAGTGCTCATTATAAACTAATCACTGGTGCTCATTGAGTAAAGCCTCATAAATGAAGCATAAGCATGGCATCACACAGTTTTGGATAGATTGGATTACTTGGATGCTTTGTCGTATATAGTTCTTTCTCAATTTTTGTCACAATATAGAAAATTGAACTAGCTTATTGTGGGAATTTGATTCGTGTCATTCTGAACTATAAATCAAAAGTTATGGAATATTCGATATAGACATGACAAAGTTATCGGCCAATAAAAATGATCATTCTAACTGATCATTGGTGCTCATTGAGTAAAAGCTTATAAATTAAAAATAATGCAAGGCATCAGGCAGTTTGAGATGGATTGGATTACTTGGACGCTTTGTCGTATCTATTTATGTTCAAACTTTGTCCCGATATAGAAAATTTAGGTAGCTTATCATGGGCACTATATTCGTGTCATTCTGAGCTCTAACTCAAATGTTACGGACGATTTGATGCGGACATGCCAACTTGATCGGCTAGTTAGAGTGATCATGTAAAACTGATAATTGGTGCTCATTGGGTAAAGGCTTATAAAAGAAGCATAAGGCATGGCATCTCGTAGTTTGGGATAGATTGGATAACTTGGATGTTTTGTGTTATCTAGTTCAGTCTAGAATTTTTTCACAAAATAGAAAATTGAACTAGCTTATTGTGTGCATTGGATTCGTGTCATTCTAAGTTATAAATCAAAAGTTATGGACGATTTAGTGTAGACATGACAAGTTGTTCGGCCAGTTAAAGTGATCATTCCAAAATGATCATTGGTGCTCATTTAGTAAAAGATTATAAATGTAAAATAATGCATGGCATCTCGAAATTTTGGATGGATTATATTACTTGGACACTTTTTCGAATCTATATTGGTCTCAAAATTTTGTTACAATATAGAAAATTGAGCTAGCTTAACGTGGAGATTGGATTTGTGTCATTCTAAGCTATAAATCAAAAGTTACGGACAATTTAGTGTGGACATGTCAAGTTGATCTGCCAGTTAAAGTGATCATTCTAAGCTGATCATTGGTGCTCATTGCGTAAAGGCTTATAAATAAAGCATAGTGCATGGGATCACACAGTTTTAGATAGATTAGATTACTTGGATGCTTTGTCGTATCTAGTTCAATCTCAAATTTTGTCACAATATAGAAAATTGAACTAGCTTAATGTGAACATTGGATAAATGTCATTCTGAGCTATAAAAAAAATTATGGATGATTTAGTGTAGATATGACAAAGTCATCGGCTAGTTAGAATGATCATTCTAAACTAATCATTGGTGCTCATTGAGTGAAAGCTTATAAATGAAAAATAATGCATGGCATCACGCAGTTTGGAATGAATTGGAGTATTTGGACAATTTGTCGTTTCTATTTTTGTCTCAAACTTTGTTACAATATATGTAGCTCAACGTGGGCATTGGATTCATGTCATTCTGAGCTCTAAATCAAAAGTTACAGACGATTTAGTGCGGAAATGTCAAGTTGAGTGGCCAGTTAAAGTGATCATTCTATAAAGATAGTTGGTGTCCATTATTTAAAGGCTTTTGAATGAAGCATATTGCATGGCATCAAACTGTTTGGATAGATTGGATTGCTTGAATGCTTTTTCGTTTCTATTTCTGCCTCAAATTTTGTCGAAATATAGAAATTGATCTAGCTTAACGTGGGGTTTGGATTCGTATCATTCCGAGCACAAAATAAAAAATTACGGAAAATTTAGTGCGGACATGTCAAGTTGATCGGCCAGCTAATATGATTATTCTAAACTGACCATTGGTACTCACAGAGTAAAGTCATATAAATGAAGCATAATACATGCCATCACACTGTTTTGGATAGATTGGATTACTTGGACGCTTTTTCATATCTAGTTCTGTCTCAAGTTTTGTCACAATATAGAAAATTGAGCTAGATTAATGTGGGCATTGAATTCGTGTCATTCTGAGCTCTAAATAAAAAGTTATGGACGCTTTAGTGCATGCATGTCAACTTGATCGGATAGTTAAAGTGATCAGTCTAAATTGATCACTAGTGCTCATTGAGTAAAGGGCTATAAATGAAGCATAAGGCACGGCATCATGCAGCTTGGGATAGATTGGATTACTTGGATGCTTTGTCGTAGTTCGGTCTCAAATTTTGTCACAATATAAAAAATTGAACTAGCTTAATGTGGGCATTGAATTTGTGTCATTCTGAGCTATTTAGCAAACATTATGGACGATTTAGTGCAGACATGACAAGTTCATTTGCCAATTAATATGATCATTCTAAACTGATCATTGGTGCTCATTTAGTAAAAGCTTATAAATCAAAAATAATGCTTGGCATCACGCAGTTTGGATTGGATTGGATTACATGGACGCTTTGTCATCACTATTTTTGTCTCAAATTTTGTCGAAATATCAAAAATTGAGTTAGCTTAACGTGGGGATTGGATTCCTGTCATTCTAAGCTCTAAATCAAAAGTTGCAGACGAATTAGTGCGGACATGTCAAGGTTATCAGCCAGTTAAAGTGCTCATTCTAAACTAATCATTGTTGCTCATTGAGTAAAGCTTTATAAATGAAGCATAAGCATGGCATCACAAAGTTTTGGATAGATTTGATTACTTGGACGCTTTGCGTATCTAGTAATATCTTAAATTGAACTAGCTTAATGAGGGAAATTGATTCGTGTCATTCTCAGCTATACATCAAAAGTTATGGAAGATTTGATGTAGACATGACAAAATCATCGGCCAGTTAAAATGATCATTCTAAACTTATCATTGGTGCTCATTCAGTAAAAGCTTATAAATTAAAATAATGCAAGGTATCACGCAGTTTGGGATGGATTGGATTATTTGGACGCTTTGTAGTATATATTTCTGTTCAAACTTGACACAATATAGAAAATTGAGCTAGCTTATCATGGGCACTAGATTCGTGTCATTCTGAGCTCTAACTCAAAAGTTACGTACGATTTAGTGCGGACATGCCAAGTTGATCGGCTAGTTAAAGTGATCATTCTAAACTGATCATTGGTGCTCATTGAGTAAAGGCTTATAAAAGAAGCATAAGGCATGGCATCACGCAGTTTGGGATAGATTGGATTACTTGGATGCTTTGTCGTATGTAGTTCGCTCTCAAATTTTGTCACAATATAAAAAATTAAACTAGCTTAATGTGGGCATTGAATTTGTGTCATTCTGACCTATTTATCAAACATTATGGACGATTTAGTGCAGACATGACAAGTTCATTCGCCAATTAATATGATCATTCTAAACTGATCATTGGTGCTCATTTAGTAAAAGCTTATAAATCAAAAATAATGCTTGGCATCACGCAGTTTGGGATGGATTGGATTACATGGACGCTTTGTCATCACTATTATTGTCTCAAATTTTGTAGAAATATCAAAAATTGAGTTAGCTTAACTTGGGGATTTGATTCCTGTCATTCTAAGCTCTAAATCAAAAGTTACGGACGAATTAGTGCGGACATGTCAAGGTTATCGGCCAGTTAAAGTGCTCATTCTAAACTAATCATTGTTGCTCATTGAGTAAAGCCTTATAAATGAAGCATAAGCATGGCATCACAAAGTTTTGGATAGATTTGATTACTTGGACGCTTTGCGTATCTAGTAATATCTTAAATTGAACTAGCTTAATGAGGGAAATTGATTCGTGTCATTTTGAGCTATACATCAAAAGTTATGGAAGATTTGATGTAAAAATGACAAAATCATCGGCCAGTTAAAATGATCATTCTAAACTGATCATTGGTGCTCATTGAGTAAATGCTAATAAATTAAAAATAATGCAAGGTATCACGCAGTATGGGATGGATTGGATTATTTGGACGCTTTGTAGTATATATTTCTGTTCAAACTTGATACAATATAGAAAATTAAGCTAGCTTATCATGGGCACTAGATTCGTGTCATTCTGAGCTCTAACTCAAAAGTTACGTACGATTTATTGCGGACATGCCAAGTTGATCGGCTAGTTAAAGTGATCATTCTAAACTGATAATTGGTGCTCATTGAGTAAAGGCTTATAAAAGAAGCATAAGGCACGGCATCACACAGTTTGGGATAGATTGGATTACTTGGATGCTTTGTCGTATGTAGTTTGGTCTCAAATTTTGTCACAATATAAAAAATTTAACTAGCTTAATGTGGGCATTGAATTTGTGTCATTCTGAGCTATATATCAAACATTATGGACGATTTAGTGCAGACATGACAAGTTCATTCGCCAATTAATATGATCATTCTAAACTGATCATTGGTGCTGATTTAGTAAAAGCTTATAAATCAAAAATAATGCTTGGCATCACGTAGTTTGGGAGGGATTGGATTACATGGACGCTTTGTCATCTCTATTTTTGTCTCAAATTTTGTCAAAATATCAAAAATTGAGTTAGCTTAACGTGGGGATTGGATTCCTGTCATTCTAAGCTCTAAATCAAAAGTTACAGACAAATTAGTGCGGACATGTCAAGGTTATCGGCCAGTTAAAGTGTTCATTCTAAACTAATCATTGGTGCTCATTGAATAAAGCCGTATAAATGAAGCATAAGCATGGCATCACAAAGTTTTGGATAGATTTGATTACTTGGACGCTTTGCGTATCTAGTAATATCTTAAATTGAACTAGCTTAATGAAGGAAATTGATTCGTGTCATTCTGAGCTATACATCAAAAGTTATGGAAGATTTGATGTAGACATGACAAAATCATCGGCCAGTTAAAATGATCATTCTAAACTGATCATTGGTGCTCATTGAGTAAAAGCTTATAAATTAAAAATAATGCAAGGCATCACGCAGTTTGGGATGGATTGGATTATTTGGACGCTTTGTAGTATATATTTTTGTTCAAACTTGACACAATATAGAAAATTGAGCTAGCTTATAATGGGCACTAGATTCGTGTCATTCTGAGCTCTAACTCAAAAGTTACGTACGATTTAGTGCGGACATGCCAAGTTGATTGGCTAGTTAAAGTGATCATTCTAAACTGATCATTGGTGCTCATTGAGTAAAGGCTTAGAAAAGAAGCATAAGGCACGGCATCACGCAGTTTGGGATAGATTGGATTACTTGGATGCTTTGTCGTATGTAGTTCGGTCTCAAATTTTGTCACAATATAAAAAATTAAACTAGCTTAATGTGGGCATTGAATTTGTGTCATTCTGAACTATAAATCAAAATTTATGGACGATTTAGTGTAGACATGACAAGTTGTTCGGCCAGTTAAAGTGATCATTCTAAAATGATCATTGGTACTCATTTAGTAAAAGCCTATAAATGTAAAATAATGCATGACATCTCGATGTTTGGGATGGATTGGATTAGTTGGACGCTTTGTCGTATCTATTTTGGTCTCAAATTTTATTACAATATAGAAAATTGAGCTTGATTAACGTGAGGATTGGATTCGCGTCATTCTAAGCTCTCAATCAAAAGTTACGGACGATTTAGTGCGGAAATGTCAAGTTGATCTGCGAGTTAAAGTGATCACTCTGAACTGATCATTGGTGCTCATTGAGTAAAAGCTTATAAATGAAGCATAATGCATGTCATCACACAGTTTTAGATAGATTGGATTACTTGGACGCTTTGTCGTGTGTAGTTCTACTCAAATTTTGTCACAATGTAGAAAATTGAACTAGTTTAATGTGGACATTGGATTCGTGTCATTCAGAGCTATAAATCAAAATATATGGACGATTTAGTGTAGACATGACAAAGTCATCGGCTAGTTAGAATGGTCATTCTAAACTAATCATTGATGCTCATGGAGTAAAAGCTTATAAATGAAAAATAATGCATGGCATCATGCAGTGTGGGATGAATTGGAGTATTTGGACACTTTGTCGTATCTATTTCTGTGTCAAACTTTGTTACAATATAAGTAGCTTAACGTGGGTATTGGATTCGTGTCATTCTGAGCTCTCAATCAAAAGTTACAGATGATTTAATGCGGAAATGTCAAGTTGAGTGGCCAGTTAAAGTGATCTTTCTATACAGATAATTGATGTCCATTAATTAAAGGCTTTTAAATGACGCATATTGCATGGCATCAAGCTGTTTGGAGAGATTGGATTGCTTGAATACTTTGTTGTCTCTATTTATATCTCAAATTTTGTCAAAATATATAAAATTGATGTAGCTTAACGTGGGGTTTGGATTCGTGTCATTCCGAGCACAAAATCAAAAATTATGGACGATTTAGTGCGGACATGTCAAGTTGATCGGCCAGCTAATATGATTATTCTAAACTAATCATTGGTACTCATTGAGTAAAGTCTTATAAATGAAGCATAATACATGGCATCACACAGTTTTGGATAGATTGGACTAATTGGCGCTTTGTCATGTCTAGTTCTGTCTCAAATTTTGTCACAATATAGAAAATTGAGCTAGCTTAACGTGGGCATTGAATTTGTGTCATTCTGAGCTCTAAATAAAAAGTTATGGACGCTTTGGTGCAGACATGCCAACTTGATCGGCTAGTTAAAGTGATCATTATAAACTGATCACTGGTGCTCATTGAGTAAAAAGCTTGTAAATGAAGCATAAGGCTTGGCATCACGCAGTTTGGGATAGAGTGGATTACTGGGATGCTTTGTCATAACTAGTTCTGTCTCAAATTTTGTCACAATATAGAAAATTGAGCTAGCTTAACGTGGGCATTGGATTCGTGTGTTTCACAGCTCTAAATCAAAAGTTTCAGACGATTTAGTCCAGACATGTCAAGTTGATCGGCAAGTTAAAGTGATTATTCTTAACTGATTATTGGTGCTCAGTGAGTAAAGGCTTATAAATGAAGCATAATGCATGCCATCACAATGTTTTGGATAGATTGGATTACCTGAACGCTTGATCGTATCTAGTTCTGTCTCATGGTGCTTTATCATTCTAAACTAATCATTGGTTCCCATTTAGTAAAGGCTTATAAATGATGCATATTGCATGGCATCACATAGTTTTGGATAGATTAAATCACTTGGACGCTTTGTCATCTTTATTTCTGTCTCAAATTTTTTCAAAATATATAAAATTTAGCTAGCTTATTGTGGGCATTGGATTCGTGTGTTTCCGAGCTCAAAATCAAAAGTTTGCGATGATTTAGTGCGGACATGTCAAGTTGATCGGCCAGTTAAATTGTTCATTCTAAACTAATCATTGGTTCTCATTAAGTAAAGGCTTATAAATGAAGCATAAAGCATGGCATCACACATTTTGAGATAGATTGGATTACTTGGACACTTTGTCGTCTCTATATCTATCTCAAATTTTGTAAAAATATACAAAATTGAGCTAACTTAATGTGGGCATTGGATTATGTAATTCTGAGCTCTAAATCAAAAGTTATGGACGATTAGTGCGGACATGTCAAATTGATCGGCTAGTTAAAGTGTTCATCTAAACTAATCATTGGTTCTCATTAAGTGAAGGCTATAAATGAAGCATAAAGCATGGCATCACACGTTTTGAGATAGATTGGATTACTTGGATGCTTTCGTCTCCATTTCTATCTCAAATTTTGTCAAAATATAGAAAATTGAACTAGATTAATGTGGGCGTTGAATTCGTGTCATTCTGAGCTGTAAATCAAAAGTTACAGACGTTTAGTGCGGACATGTCAACTTGATCGGCAAGTTAAAGTGATAATTCTAAACTGATTAGTGTTTCCCATTAAGTAAAGGTTTATAAATGAAGCATAATGCATGGCATCAAGCAGTTTGGATAGATTGGATTACTTGGATGCTTTGTCGTCTCTATTTTTGTCTCATATTTAGTTACAATATTGAAAATTGAGCTAGCTTCACGTGGGCATTGGATTTGTGTCATTCGGAGCTCTAAATCAAAAGTTAGGGACAATTTACTCTGGACATGTCAAGTTGATCGGCCAGTTACTGATCATTGGTGCTCATTCTAAAATGATCATTGGTGCTCATTATGTAAAGGCTTAGAAATGAAGCATAATGCATGGCATCAAGCCGTTTGGATAGATTGGATTACTTGGATGCTTTTTCGTATCTTTTTTTTCTCAAATTTTGTAAAAATTTAGCAAATTGAGCTAGCTTAATGTGGGCATTGGATTCGTGTCATTCTGAGCTCTAAATAAAAAGTTACGGACGATTTAGTGAGGATATTTCAAAATGATCGGCCAAATAAAGTGATCATTTTATTGTGTACATGTCAAGTTGATCGGCCAATTAAAGTGATCATTTTGAACTGATCATTAGTGCCCATTCAGCAAAGGCTTATAAATGAAGCATAACGCATAGCATCACAGATTTTTGGATAGATTGGATTACTTGGATGCCTTGTCGTCTTTATTTTTGTCTCAAATGTTGTCAAGATATAGAAAATTGAGTTAGCTTATTGTGGGCATTGGTTTCGTGTGTTTCTGAGCTCTAAATCAAAAGTTTCGGAAGATTTAGTCCTAACATGTCAAGTTGATCGGCTAGTTAAAGTGATCAATCATTATAAACGGATCATTGGTGCTCATTAAGTAAAGTCTTAGAAATGAAGCATAATGCATGGCATCAAACAGTTTGGATAGATTGGATTACTTCTATGCTTTGTCATCTATATTTCAGTCTCGAATTTTGTAAAAACATAGCAAAATGAGATAGCTTAACGTGGGCATTTGATTCATGTCATTCTAAGCTCTATATAAAAAGTTACGGATGATTTAGTGCAGACATGTCAAGTTGATCGGCCAGTTAAAATGATCATTCTAAACTGATCTTTGGTGTCCATTGAGTAAAGCCTTATAACTGAAGCATAATGCATGGCATCACACAGTTTTGGATAGATTGGATTACTTGGACGCTTTGTCGTATCTAGTCCTGTCTCAAATTTTGTCCCAATATCGAAAATTGAACTATATTAGTGTGGGCATTGGATTTGTGTCATTCTGAACTATAAATCAAAAAGTATGGACGATTTAGTGCAGACATGATAAATTGATCGACCTGTTAAAATGATCATTCTAAACTGATCATTGGTGCTCATTAAGTAAAAGCTTAATAATGAAAAATCACGCTGTTCGGGATGTATTGTATTACTTGGACGCTTTTTCCTATCTATTTCTTTCTCAAATTTTGTCACACTATAGAAAATTGAGATACGTTAATGTGGGCATTGGATTCGTGTGTTTCTGAGCTCTAAATCAAAAGTTACGGACGATTTAGTGCAGACATATCAAGGTTATCGGCCAGTTAAAGTGATAATTCTAAACTTATCACTGATGCTCATTAAGTAAAGGCTTATAGATGAAGCATAAAGCATGGCATCACATATTTTGGGATACATTGGATTACTTGGATGCTTTGTCGTCTCTATTTCTGTCTCAAATTTTGTCACAATCTAGAAAATTACGCTAGAATAACGTGGGCATTCGATTCATGTCATTCTGAGCTCTAAATCAAAAGTTTTTGACGATTAGTGCGGACATGTCAAGTTGATTGGGCAGTTAAATAGATCATTCTAAACTGATCAGTGGTGCCCATTGAGTAAAGGCTTATAAATGAAACATATTGCATGGCATCACACATTTTTGGATAAATTGGATTACTTGGAAGCTTTGTCGTATCTATTTCTGTCTCAAATTTTGTTACAATATAGAAAATTTAGCTAGCTTAATGTGGGCATTGGATTCGTGTAATTCTAGGCTCTAAATCAAGAGTTACAAACGATTTAGTGCGGACATGTCAAGTTGCTCGACCATTTAAAGTGATCAGTCTAAACTGATCATTGGTTACTCATTAAGTAAAGGCTTATAAATTACGCATAATACATGACATCAAGCAGTTTGGATAGATTTGATTACTTGGATGCTTTGTCATCTCTATTTCTGTCTCAAATTTTGTCAAAATATAGAAAACTGAGCTAGCTTAACATGGGCATTGGATTTGTGTCAATATGAGCTCTAAATAAAAAGTTAGAAATTAATTAGTGCTGACATGTCAAGTTTATCGGCTAGTTAAAGTGATCATTCTAAACAGATCATTGGTGCTCATTGGGTAAAGGCTTATAAATGAAGCATAATGGTTGGCATCACACGTTTTTGGATAGATTGGTTTACTTGGACGCTTTATCGTATCTAGTCATGTCTCAAATTTTGTCACAATATGGAAAATTGAGCTAGCTTAACGTGGGCATTTGATTCATGTCATTCTGAGCTCTAAATCAAAAAGCTTGGACGATTTAGTGCGGACATGTCGAGTTGATAGGCCGGTTAAAGTGAGCATTCTAAACTGATCATTGGTGCTCATTAAGTAAAAGCTTAATAATGAAAAATCACGCTGTTCGGGATGTATTGTATTACTTGGACGCTTTTTCCTATCTATTTCTTTCTCAAATTTTGTCACACTATAGAAAATTGAGATACGTTAATGTGGGCATTGGATTCGTGTGTTTCTGAGCTCTAAATCAAAAGTTACGGACGATTTAGTGCGGACATGTCAAGGTTATCGGCCAGTTAAAGTGATAATTCTAAACTAATCACTGATGCTCTTAAAGTAAAGGCTTATAGATGAAGCATAAAGCATGGCATCACATATTTTGGGATACATTGGATTACTTGGATGCTTTGTCGTCTCTATTTCTGTCTGAAATTTTGTCACAATCTAGAAAATTACGCTAGAATAATGTGGGCATTCGATTCATGTCATTATGAGCTCTAAATCAAGAGTTTTGACGATTAGTGCGGACATGTCAAGTTGATCGGGCAGTTAAATAGATCATTCTAATCTGATCACTGGTGCCCATTGAGTAAAGGCTTATAAATGAAACATATTGCATGGCATCACACATTTTTGGATAAATTTGATTACTTGGACGCTTTATCGTATCTAGTCATGTCTCAAATTTTGTCACAATATGGAAAATTGAGCTAGCTTAATGTGGGCATTTGATTCATGTCATTCTGAGCTCTAAATCAAAAACTTTGGACGATTTAGTCCGGACATGTCGAGTTGATTGGCCGTTAAAGTGATCATTCTAAACTCATCACTGGTGCTCATTGAGTAAAGGCTTATAAATGAAGCATAATGCATGGCATCACACAGTTTTGTATAGATTGGATTACTTGGACGCTCTGTTGTCTCTATTTTGTCTCAAATTTTGTAAAAAATATGAAAATTGAGCTAGCTTAACGTGGGCATTGGATTCGTGTCATTCGGAGCTCTAAATCAAAAGTTACGGACGATTTAGTGTGGACATGTCAAGTTGATTGACCAATTAAAGTGATCATTCTAAACTGATCATTGGTGCTCGTTTAGTAAAGGATTATAAATGAAACATATTGCATGGCATCACACATATTTGGATAGATTGTATTACTTGGATCCTTTGTCGTCTCAATTTCTGTCTCAAGTTTTGTCAAAATTTTGAAAATTGAGCTAGCTTATCGTGGGCATCTGATTCGTGTGTTTCTGAATTTAATTAAAAAGTTACACACGATATAGTGCGTACATGTGAAGTTGATCGGCAAGTTAAATTGATCATTATACACTGATCATTGGTGCTCATTAAGTAAATGGTTATAAATGAAGCATAAGGCATGACATTATGTATTTTGGGATATATTGGATTACTTGCATGCTTTTTCATCTCTATTTCTGTTTCACATTTTGTAAAAATACAGAAAATTGAGCTAGCTTAACGTGGGCATTGCATTCATGTCATTTTGAGCTCTAAATAGAAAGTTACGGATGATTAGTGCTGATATGTCATGGTTATATGCCAGTTAATGTGATCATTCTAATTTGTTCATTGGTGCCCATTGAGTAAAGGCTTATAAATGTAGCATATTGCAAGGCATCATACAGTTTAGGATAGATTGGATTACTTGAGCGCTTTATCGTATCTAGTTCACAATATAAAAAATTGACGTGTGCATTTGATCTAGTTAGCTTAACGTGTGCATTTGTTTCGTGTCATTCTGAGCTCTAAAGCAAAAGTTACGGACCATTTAGTGTCGACATGTCAAGTTTATAGGCCAGTTAAGTGATCATTCTAAACTGATCATAGGTGCTCATTAAGTAAAGGCTTAGAAATGAAGCATAATGCATGGCATCAAGCAGTTTGGATAGAATGGATTACTTGGGTGCTTTGTCGTCTCGATTTCTTTCTCAAATTTTGTCAAAATATAGAAAATATAGCAAGTTTAACATGGGCATTGGATTCCTGTCATTTTGAACTCTAAATCAAAAGTTACAGATAATTTAGTGCGGACATGTCAAGTTGATCGGCCAGTTAAAATGATCATACTAAACTCATCATTGGTGGTCACTGATTACTCATTGATTAAAGGCTTATAAATGAAGAAAAATGCCTGGCATCACACAGTTTGGGATGGAATGGATTACTTCGACGATTTGTCTTATCTATTTCTATCTCAAATTTTTTCACAATATAGAAAATTGAGCTAGCTTAACGTGGGAATTAGATTAGTGTCATTCTGAGCTCTAAATCAAAATTTCTAGAGGATTTTCTGTAGACATTTCAAGTTGATCGGCCAGTTAAAATGATCATTCTAGAATGATCATTGGTGCTCATTAAGTAAAGGCTTATCAATGAAGCATAATGACGGAGTTTGGGTTAGATTCGACTATTTGGATGCTTTGTCGTCTCTATTTCTATCTCAAACTTTGTCAAAATATAGAAAATTTATCTAGCTTAAGGTAGGCATTTGTTTCGTGTCATTCTAAGCTAAAAATCAAAAGCTATGGATGATTTAGTGCGGACATATCAAGTTGATTGGCCAGTTAATATGATTATTCTAAACTAATCATGGTTGCTCATTGAGTAAAGGCTTATAAATGAAGTATAATGCATGACATCACATAGTTTTGGATAGATTGGATTACTTGGAAGTTTTGTTGTGTCATTTGTATCTCAAATTTTGTTGCAGTATTGAAAATTGAGCTAGCTTAACGTGGGCATTTGATTCGTGTAATTCTAAGCTCTAAATTATAAGTTATAGACGATTTAGTACGGACATGAAAGTTGAGTGGCCAGTTAAAGTGATCATTCCAAACTGATCATTGATGCTCATTAAGTAAAGGCTTATAAGTGAAGCATAATGCATGGCATCAACCAGTTTGGATATATTGGATTAGTTGGATGCTTTTTCATCTCTATTTCTGTCTCAAATTTTGTCAAACCATATAATAATGAGCTTGCTTAACGTGGGCATTGGATTCGTGTCATTCTGAGCTCTAAATCATAAGTTATAGACGATTTAGTGCGGACATGTCAAGTTGATTGTTCAGTTAAAATGATCATTCTAAAATGATCATTGGTGCTCATGAAGTAAAGGCTTATAAATGAAGCCTAACGCATGGCATCACGCAGTTTCTGATAGATTGGGTTACTTTTACGCTTTGTCGTCTTTACTTTTGTGTCAAATTTTGTCAAATTATAGAAAATTTATCTATGGCATTGGATTCGTGTCATTTTGAGTTCAAAATCAAAACTTATGGACGATTTAGTGAGGACATGTCAAGTTGATCGGACAGTTAATATGATCATTGTAAAATAATCGTAGGTGCTCATTGAGTAAAAGCTTAGAAATGAAGAAGAATGCATGGCATCACACAGTTTGGGATGGATTGGATTACTTGTACGCTTTGTCATATCTATTTATGTCTCAAATTTTATCACAATATAGAAAATTGACCTAGCTTAACGTGGCCATTGGATTGATGTCATTTTTAACTCTAAATCAAAAGTTACGGATGATTAGTGAGGACATGTCAGCCAATTGAAATGATCATTCCAAAATGATCATGGGTGGTCATTGTGTAAAAGCTTATAAATGAAGAATAATGCATGGCATCATGCAGCTCGGGATGCATTGGATTACTTGGACGCTCTGTCGTAGCTATCTCTACCTCAAATTTTGTCACAATATAGAAAATTGAGCTAGCTTAACGTGGGCATTGGATTCTTGTCACTTTGAGCTCTAAATAAAAAATTACCGATGATTTAGAGCGGACGTGTCAAATTGATCACCAAATTAAAGTGCTCATTCTAAACAGATCATTAGTGCTCATTGAGTAAAGGCTTATAAATGAAGCATAATGCATTGCATCAAACAGAATTGGATAGACTGGATTACTTGGCCGCTTTTTCGTATACTTTTATCTTAAATTTTGTCACAATATAGAAAATTGAACTCGCCTAATGTGGGAATTATATTTGTGTCGTTCTGAGCTATAAATAAAAGTTATGCACGATTTAGTGCAGACATGTCAAGTTGAACCGCCAGTGAAAATTATCATGCTAAACTGATCATTGGTGGTCATTGAGTAAAAGCTTATAAATGAAGAATGATGCATGGCATCACGCAGATTAGGATGGATTGGATTTCTTGGACGGTTTGTCGTATCTATTTCAGTCTGAATTTTCTCATATTATAGAAAATTGAGCTAGCTAAACATTGGCATTGGATTCGTGTCATTTTAAGCACAAAATCAAAAGTTCCGGACGATTTAGTGCGGACATGTCAAGTTGATTGGCCAGTTAAAGTGATGATTGTAAATTAATCATTGGTGCTCATTGAGTAAAGGCTTATGAATGAAGCATAATGCATGGTATCACACAATTTTAGATCGATTGGTTCACTTGGATGCTTTCTCGTATCTATTTGCTTCTCAAATTTTGACACAATACAGAAAATTGATCTAGCTTAATGTGAGCATTGGATTCGTGTGTTTCTGAGCTCTAAATCAAAAGTTAGTGACAATTTAGTGCAAATATGTCAAGTTTATCGGCCAGTTAAAGGGATCATTATAAACTGAACATTGGTGTTCATTAAGTAAAAGCCTATCAAGGAAGCATGATGGATGGCATCACGCAGTTTGGGATAGATTGAATTACTTGCACGCTTTGTCGTCTCTACTTCCCTCTCAAATTTTGTCAAGTTATAGAACATTTATCTTGCTTAACGTGAGCATTGAATTCGTGTCATTCTAAGCTCGAAATGAAAATTTCAATTTAGTGCGGACATGTCAAGTGGATCGGCCAGTTATTATGATTATTCTAAACTGATCATTAATGCTCATTGAGTAAAGGCTTAGAAATGAAGCATAATAGATAGCATCACGCAGTTTGGGATAGATTGGATTACTTGGATGCTTTGTCGTCTCTAGTTCCGTCTCAAATTTTGTCAAAATATAGAAAAATTTTCTAGCTTAACTTGGCCATTGGATTCGTGTCATTCTAAGCTCAAGATCAAAAGTTACGAACGGTTTAATGCGGGCATGTCAATTTGATCAGCCAGTTATTATGATTATTCTAAACTCATCATTGCTGCTCATTGAGTAAAGGCTTATACATTAAGCATAATGCATGGCATCACACAGTTATGGATAGATTGGATTTTTTGGAAGCTTTGTTGTGTCTATTTTTGTCTCAAATTTTGTTACAATATAGAAAACTGAACGAGCTTAACGTGGGCACTGGATTTGTGTCATTCTGAGCTCTAAATTAAAAGTAACGGACAATTTAGTACGGACATGTCAAGTTGAGTGGCCAGTTAAAGTGATCATTTTAAATTGATCACTCGTTCTCATTAAGTAAAGTCTTATAAATGAAGCATAATGCGGCATCAAGCAGATTGGATTAGTTGGATGCATTGTCGTCTCTATTTTTGTCTCAAATGTTTGCCAAAATATAGAAAATTGAGCTAACTTAACGTAGGCATTGGATTCGTGTCATTTTAAGGTCTAAATCCAGAGTCATAGAAAATTTAGTGTGGATATGTCAAGTTGATCGGCCAGTTAAAATGATCAGTCAAAAATGATCACTAGCGCTCATTAAACAAAGGCTTATAAATGAAGCTTAAGGCATGGCATCGCGTAGTTTCTGATAGATTGGATTACTTGGATGCTTTTTCATCTTTACTTGTGTCTCAAATTCTGTCAAAATATAGAAAATTTATCTAACTTAACGTGGGCATTGGATTCGTGTCATTTTGAGGTTAATATCAAAAGTTAGGGACAATTTAGTGCGGACACACCAAGTTGATCGGACATTTAATATGATTGTTCTAAACTGATCATTGCTGCTCACTGGGTAAAAACTTATAAATGAAGCATAATGCATGACATCACACAGTTTGGGATAGGTTGGATTATTGTATGCCTTGTCGTATTTACTTCTATCTCAAATTTTGTCACAATATAGAAAATTGAACTAGCTTAATGTAGGCACTGGATTCGTGTCATTCTGAGCTATAAATCAAAAGTTATGGACGATTTATTGCAGAGATGACAAGTTGATCGGCCAGTTAAAATGATCATTCTAAACTGGTCATGGGTTCTCATTGAGTAAAGGCTTATAAATGAAGCATAATGCATGGAATCACAAATTTTTGGATACATTGGATTACTTGGATGTTTTTTTGTGTCTATTTCTGTCTCAAATTTTGTTACAATATAAAAAATTGAGCTATCTTAACGTGGGCATTGGATTCCTATCATTCTGAGCTCTAAATCAAAAGTTGCGGTCCATTTAGTGAATACATGTCAAGTTGATTGGCCAGTTAAAGTGATTATTCTAAACTTAACATTGGTGTTCAATAAGTAAAGGCTTATAAATGAAGCATAATGCATGGCATCAGGCATTTTGTGATAGATTGGATTACTTGGACGCTTTGTCATCTCTACTTATGTCCCAATTTTTTTTAAAATATAGAAAATTTATCTAGCTTAACGTGGGAATTAGATTCGTCTCATTCTCAACTCAAAATCAAAAGTTACGGACGATTTAGTATAGACATGTCAAGTTGACCGCCCAGTTAATATGATTATTCTAAACTGCTCAATGCTGCTCATTGAGTAAAGGGTTATAAATGAACCATAATGCATGGCATCACACAATTTTTGGATAGATTGGATTACTTGGAAGCTTTGTCGTATCTATTTCTGTCTCAAATTTTGTTACAATATAGAAAATTTAGCTAGCTTAATGTGGGCATTGGATTCATGTAATTCTAGGCTCTAAATCAAGAGTTACAGATGATTTAGTACTGACATGTCAAGTTGCTCGACCATTTAACACTCTAAACTGATCATTGGTTACTCATTAAGTAAAGGCTTATAAATTACGCATAATACATGACATCAAGCAGTTTGGATAGATTTGATTACTTGGATGCTTTGTCATCTCTATTTCTGTCTCAAATTTTGTCAAAATATAGAAAATTGAGCTAGCTTAACATGGCCATTGGATTCGTGTCAGTATGAGCTCTAAATAAAAAGTTAGAAATCATTTAGTGTGGACATGTCAAGTTTATCGGCTAATTAAAGTGATCATTCTAAACAGATCATTGGTGCTCATTGGGTAAAGGCTTATAAATGAAGCATAATGGTTGGCATCACACGGTTTTGGATAGATTGGATTACATGGACACTTTATCGTATCTAGTCATGTCTCAAATTTTGTCACAATATGGAAAATTGAGCTAGCTTAACGTGGGCATTTGATTCATGTCATTCTGAGCTCTAAATCAAAAAACTTGGACGATTTAGTCCTGACATGTCGAGTTGATAGGCCGGTTAAAGTGATCATTCTAAACTGATCATTGGTGCTCATTAAGTAAAAGCTTAATAATGAAAAATCACGCTGTTCAGGATGTATTGTATTACTTGGACGCTTTTTCCTATCAATTTCTTTCTCAAATTTTGTCACACTATAGAAAATTGAGATACGTTAATGTGGGAATTGGATTCGTGTGTTTCTGAGCTCTAAGTCAAAACTTACGGACGATATAGTGCTGACATGTCAAGGGTATCGGTCAGTTAAAGTGATAATTCTAAACTAATCACTGATGCTCTTAAAGTAAAGGCTTATAGATGAAGCATAAAGCATGGCATCACATATTTTGGGATACACTGGATTACTTGGATGCTTTGTCGTTTCTATTTCTGTCTGAAATTTTGTCACAATCTAGAAAATTACGGTAGAATAACGTGGGCATTCGATTCATGTCATTCTGAGCTCTAAATCAAGAGTTTTGCTGATTAGTGCGGACATGTCAAGTTGATCGGGCAGTTAAATAGATCATTCTAAACTGATCACTGGTGCCCATTGAGTAAAGGCTTATAAATGAAACAAATTGCATGGCATCACACATTTTTGGATAAATTGGATTACTTGGACGCTTTATCGTATCTAGTCATGTCTCAAATTTTGTCACAATATGGAAAATTGAGCTAGCTTAACGTGGGCATTTGTAACATGTCATTCTGAGCTCTAAATCAAAAAATTTGGAGGATTTAGTCCGGACATGTCGAGTTGATTGGCCGGTTAAAGTGATCATTCTAAACTCATCATTGGTGCTCATTGAATAAAGGCTTATAAATGAAGCATAATGCATGGCATAACAGATTTTTGTATAGATTGGATTACTTGGACGCTTTGTTGTCTCTATTTTGTCTCAAATTTTGTAAAAAATATAGAAAATTGAGCTAGCTTAACGTGGGCATTGGATTCGTGTCATTCGGAGCTCTAAATCTAAAGTTACAGACGATTTAGTGCGGACATGTCAAGTTGATTGGCCAATTAAAGTGATCATTCTAAACTGATCATTGGTGCTCGTTGAGTAAAGGATTATAAATGAAACATATTGCATGGCATCACACATATTTGGATAGATTGTATTACTTGGATGCTTTGTCGTCTCTATTTCTGTCTCAAGTTTTGTCAAAATTTTGAAAATTGAGCTAGCTTATCGTGGGCATCTGATTCGTGTGTATCTGAATTTAATTAAAAAGTTACACACGATATAGTGCGTACATGTGAAGTTAATCGGGAAGTTAAATTGATCATTATACACTGATCATTGGTGCTCATTAAGTAAATGGTTATAAATGAAGCATAAGGTATGGCACCATGTATTTTGGGATATATTGGATTACTTGCATGCTTTTTCATCTCTATTTCTGTTTCACATTTTGTAAAAATACAGAAAATTGAGCTAGCTTAACGTGGGCATTGCATTCATGTCATTTTGAGCTCTAAATAGAAAGTTACGGATGATTAGTGCTGACATGTCATGGTTATCTGCTAGGTAATGTGATCATTCTAATTTGTTCATTGGTGCCCCATTGAGTAAAGGCTTATAAATGTAGCATATTGCATGGCATCATACAGTTTAGGATAGATTGGATTACTCGAGCGCTTTATCATATCTAGTTCTATCTAAAATTTTGTCACAATATAACAAAATGATGTGTGCATTTGATCTAGTTAGCTTACCGTGTGCATTTGATTCGTGTCATTCTGAGCTCTAAAGCAAAAGTTACGGACCATTTAGTGTGGACATGTCAAGTTTATCGGCCAGTTAAGTGATCATTCTAAACTGATCATAGGTGCTCATTAAGTAAAGGCTTAGAAATGAAGCATAATGCATGGCATCAAGCAGTTTGGATAGAATGGATTACTTGGGTGCATTGTCGTCTCGATTTCTGTCTCAAATTTTGTCAAAATATAGAAAATATAGCTAGTTTAACATGGGCATTGGATTCGTGTCATTTTGAACACTAAATCAAAAGTTACAGATAATTTAGTGCGGACATGTCAAGTTGATCGGCCAGTTAAAATGATCATACTAAACTGATCATTGGTGGTCACTGATTACTCATTGAGTAAAGGCTTATAAATGAAGAATAATGCATGGCATCACACAGTTTGGGATGGAATGGATTACTTCAACGATTTGTCTTATCTATTTCTGTCTCAAATTTTTTCACAATATAAAGAATTGAGCTAGCTTAACGTGGGAATTAGATTAGTGTCATTCTGATCTCTAAATCAAAATTTCAAGAGGATTTTCTGTAGACATTTCAAGTTGATCGGCCAGTTAAAACGATCATTCTAGAATGATCATTGGTGCTCATTAAGTAAAGGCTTATCAATGAAGCATAATGACGGAGTTTGGGATAGATTCAACTATTTGGATGCTTTGTCGTCTCTATTTCTATCTCAAACTTTGTCAAAATATAAAAAATTTATCTAGCTTAAGGTGGGCATTTGTTTCGTGTCATTCTAAGCTAAAAATCAAAAGCTATGGACGATTTAGTGCGGACATATCAAGTTGATTGGCCAGTTAATAAGATTATTCTAAACTAATCATGGTTGCTCATTGAGTAAACGCTTATAAATGAAGTATAATGCATGACATCACATAGTTTTGGATATATTGGATTACTTGGAAGTTTTGTTGTGTCTATTTGAATCTCAAATTTTGTTGCAGTATAGAAAATTGAGCTAGCTTAACGTGGGCATTTGATTCGTGTCATTCTAAGCTCTAAATTAAAAGTTATAGACGATTTAGTATGGACATGAAAGTTGAGTGGCCAGTTAAAGTGATCATTCCAAACTGATCATTGATGCTCATTAAGTAAAGGCTTATAAATGAAGCATAATGCATGGCATCAACCAGTTTGGATATATTAGATTAGTTGGATGCTTTTTCATCTCTATTTCTGTCTCAAATTTTGTCAAACCATATAATTATGAGCTCGCTTAACGTGGGCATTGGATTCGTGTCATTCTGAGCTCTAAATCATAAGTTATAGACAATTTAGTGCGGACATGTCAAGTTGATTGTTCAGTTAAAATGATCATTCTAAAATGATCATTGGTGCTCATGAAGTAAAGGCGCTTATAAATGAAGCCTAAGGCATGGCATCATGCAGTTTCTGATAGATTGGGTTACTTGTACGATTTGTCGTCTTTACTTTTGTGTCAAATTTTGTCAAATTATAGAAAATTGATCTAACTTTACGTTGGCGGTTGATTCGTGTCATTTTGAGCTTAAAATCAAAACTTATGGACGATTTAGTGAGGACATGTCAAGTTAATCAGACAGTTTATATGATCATTGTAAACTAATCGTAGGTGCTCGTTGAGTAAAAGCTTAGAAATGAAGAAGAATGCATGGCATCACACAGTTCGGGATGGATTGGATTACTTGTATGCTTTGTCATATCTATTTATGTCTCAAATTTTATCACAATATAGAAAATTGAACTAGCTTAACGTGGCCATTGGATTGAAGTCATTTTTAACTCTAAATCAAAAGTTATGGATGATTAGTGAGGACATGTCAAGTTGATCAGCCAATTGAAATGATCATTCTAAAATGATCATGCGTGGTCATTGTGTAAAAGCTTATAAATGAAGAATAATGCATGGCATCATGCAGTTCGGGATGGATTGGATTACTTGGACGCTCTGTCGTAGCTATCTCTACCTCAAATTTTGTCACAATATAGAAAATTGAGCTAGCTTAACGTGGGCATTGGATTCTTGTCATTTTAAGCTCTAAATAAAAATTTACCAATGATTTAGTGCGGACATGTCAAATTGATCGCCAAATTAAAGTGCTCATTCTAAACAGATCATTAGTGCTCATTGAGTAAAGGCTTATAAATGAAGCATAATGCATTGCATCAAACAGATTGGGATAGATTGGATTACTTGGATGCTTTTTCGTATACTTCTGTCTTAAATTTTGTCACAATATAGAAAATTGAACTCGCCTAATGTGGGTATTGGATTCGTGTCATTCTGAGCTATAAATAAAAGTTATGCACGATTTAGTGCAGACATGTCAAGTTGAACCGCCAGTGAAAATTATCATTCTAAACTGATCATTGGTGGTCATTGAGTCAAGGCTTATAAATGAAGAATGATGCATGGCATCACACAGATTAAGATGGATTGGATTTCTTGGACGGTTTGTTGTATCTATTTTAGTCTGAAATTTTCTCATTTTATATAAAATTGAGCTCGCTAAACATTGGCATTGGATTCGTGTCATTTTAAGCACTATATAAAACGTTCCGGATGATTTAGTGCGGACATGTCAAGTGGATCGGCCAGTTAAAGTGATGATTGTAAATTAATCATTGGTGCTGATTGAGTAAAGGCTTATAAATGAAGCATAATGCATGGTATCACACAATTTTAGATCGATTGGATTACTTGGATTCTTTGTTGTATCTATTTCATTCTCAAATTTTGACACAATACAGAAAATTGATCTAGCTTAACGTGAGCATTGGATTCGTGTGTTTCTGAGCTCTAAATCAAAAATTAGTGACAATTTAGTGCAAATATGTCAAGTTTATCGGCCAATTAAAGGGATCATTATAAACTGAACATTGGTGTTCATTAAGTAAAAGCCTATCAATGAAGCATAATGGATGGCATCACGCAGTTTGGGATAGATTGGATTACTTGCACGCTTTGTCGTCTCAACTTCCCTCTCAAGTTTTCTCAAAATATAGAACATTTATCTTGCTTAACGTGAGCATTGAATTCGTGTCATTCTAAGCTCAAGATCAAAAGTTACGGACGATTTAATGCGGGCATGTAAATTTGATCAGCCAGATATTATGATTTTTCTAAACTCATCATTGCTGCTCATTGAGTAAAGGCTTATACATTAAGCATAGTGCATGGAATCACACAGTTATGGATAGATTGGATTTTTTCGAAGCTTTGTTGTGTCTATTTTTGTCTCAAAATTTGCTACAATATAGAAAATTGAACGAGCTTAACGTGGGCACTGGATTCGTGTCATTCTGAGCTCTAAATTAAAAAATGCGGATAGATTGGATTTTTTCGAAGCTTTGTTGTGTCTATTTTTGTCTCAAAATTTGCTACAATATAGAAAATTGAACGAGCTTAACGTGGGCAATGGATTCGTGTCATTCTGAGCTCTAAATTAAATTAACGTGGGCACTGAATTCGTGTCATTCTAAGCTCAAGATCAAAAGTTACGGACGATTTAATGCGGGCATGTCAATTTGATCGGCCAGATATTATGATTATTCAAACTCATCATTGCTGCTCATTGAGTAAAGGTTTATACATTAAGCATAATGGATGCAATCACACAGTTATGGATAGATTGGATTTTTTCGAAGCTTTGTTGTGTCTATTTTTGTCTCAAAATTTGCTACAATATAGAAAATTGAACGAGCTTAACGTGGGCACTGGATTCGTGTCATTCTGAGCTCTAAATTTAAAAATAATGGACGATTTAGTACGGACATGTCAAGTTGAGTGGCCAGTTAAAGTGATCATTTTAAATTGATCACTCGTGCTCATTAAGTAAAGTCTTATAAATGAAGCATAATGCGGCATCAAGCAGATTGGATTAGTTGGATGCATTGTCGTCTCTATTTTTGTCTCAAATGTTTGCCAAAATATAGAAAATTGAGCTAACTTAACGTGGGCATTGGATTTGTGTCATTTTAAGGTCTAAATCCAGAGTTATAGACCATTTAGTGTGGATATGTCAAGTTGATCGGCCAGTTAAAATGATCAGTCAAAAATGATCACTAGTGCTCATTAAAAAAAGGCTTATAAATGGAGCTTAAGGCATGGCATCACGCAGTTTATGATAGATTGGATTACTTGGACGCTTTTTCGTCTTTACTTGTGTCTCAAATTCTGTCAAAATATAGAAAATTTATCTAACTTAACGTGGGCATTGGATTCGTGCCATTTTGAGGTTAATATCAAAAGTTAGGGATAATTTTGTGCGGACACACCAAGTTGATCGAACATTTAATATGATTGTTCTAAACTGATCATTGCTGCTCACTGAGTAAAAACTTATAAATGAAGCATAATGCATGGAATCACAAATTTTTGGATACATTGGATTACTTGGAATGCCTTGTCGTATTTACTTCTATCTCAAATTTTGTCACAATATAGAAAATTGAAATACCTTAATGTAGGCACTGGATTCGTGTCATTCTGAGCTGTAAATCAAAATTTATGGACGATTTAGTGTAGAGCTGACAAGTTGATCGGCCAGTTAAAATGATCATTCTAAACTGATCATGGGTGCTCATTGACTAAAGGCTTATAAATGAAGCATAATGCATGGAATCACAAATTTTTGGATACATTGGATTACTTGGAAGTTTTCTTGTGTCTATTTCTGTCTCAAATTTTGTTACAATATAAAAAATTGAGCTATCTTAACGTGGGCATTGGATTCCTGTCATTCGGAGCTCTAAATCAAAAGTTGCGGTCCATTTAGTGCAGACATGTCCAGTTGATTGGCCAAATAAAGTGATTATTCTAAACTCAACATTGGTGTTCAATAAGTAAAGGCTTATAAATGAAGCATAATGCATGGAATCACGCAGTTTGTGATAGATTGGATTACTTGGACGCTTTGTCATCTCTACTTATGTCCCAATTTTTTTCAAAATATAGAAAATTTATCAAGCTTAACGTGGGAATTAGATTCGTCTCATTCTCAACTTAAAATCAAAAGTTACGGACGATTTAGTATAGACATGTCAAGTTGATCGCCCAGTTAATATGATTATTCCAAACTGCTCAATGCTGCTCATTTAGTAAAGGGTTATAAATGAACCATAATGCATGGCATCACACAATTTTTGGATAGATTGGATTACTTGGAAGCTTTGTCGTATCTATTTTTGTCTCAAATTTTGTTACAATATAGAAAATTTAGCTAGCTTAATGTGGGCATTGGATTCGTGTAATTCTAGGCTCTAAATCAAGAGTTACAGACGATTTAGTGCGGACATGTCAAGTTGCTCGACCATTTAAAGTAATCAGTCTAAACTGATCATTGGTTACTCATTAAGTAAAGGCTCATAAATTACGCATAATACATGACATCAAGCAGTTTGGATAGATTTGATTACTTGGATGCTTTGTCATCTCTATTTCTGTCTCAAATTTTGTCAAAATATAGAAAATTGAGCTAGCTTAACATGGGCATTGGATTCCTGTCAGTATGAGCTCTAAATCAAAAGTTAGAAATCATTTAGTGTGGACATGTCAAGTTTATCGGCTAGTTAAAGTGATCATTCTAAACATATCATTGGTGCTCATTGGGTAAAGGCTTATCAATGAAGCATAATGGTTGGCATCACACGGTTTTGGATAGATTTGATTACTTGGACGCTTTATCGTATCTAGCCATGTCTCAAATTTTGTCACAATATGGAAAACTGAGCTAGCTTAACGTGGGCATTTGATTCATGTCATTCTGAGCTCTAAATAAAAAAACTTGGACGATTTTGTCCGGACATGTCGAGTTGATTGGCCGGTTAAACTGATCATTCTAAACTGATCATTGGTGCTCATTAAGTAAAAGTTTAATAATGAAAAATCACGCTGTTCGGGATGTATTGTATTACTTGGACGCTTTTTCCTATCTATTTCTTTCTCAAATTTTGTCACACTATAGAAAATTGAGATACGTTAATGTGGGCATTGGATTCGTGTGTTTATGAGCTCTAAATCAAAAGTTACGGACGATTTAGTGCGGACATGTTAAGGTTATCGGCCAGTTAAAGTGATAATTCTAAACTAATCACGGATGCTCTTAAAGTAAAGGCTTATAAATGAAGCATAAAGCATGGCATCACATATTTTGGGATACATTGGATTACTTGGATGCTTTGTCGTCTCTATTTCTGTCTCAAATTTTGTCACAATCTAGAAAATTAAGCTAGAATAACGTGGGCATTCGATTCATGTCATTCTGAGCTCTAAATCAAAAGTTTTGACGATTAGTGCGGACATGTCAAGTTGATCAGGCAGTTAAGTAGATCATTCTAAACTGATCACTGGTGCCCATTGAGTAAAGGCTTATAAATGAAACACATTGCATGACATCACACATTTTTGGATAAATTGGATTACTTGGACGCTTTATCATATCTAGTCATGTCTCAAATTTTTTCACAATATGGAAAATTGAGCTAGCTTAACGTGGGCATTTGATTCATGTCATTCTGAGCTCTAAATAAAAAAATTTGGATGATTTAGTCCGGACATGTCGAGTTGATTGGCCGGTTAAAGTGATCATTCTAAACTCATCATTGGTGCTCATTGAGTAAAGGCTAATAAATGAAGCATAATGCATGGCATCACACAGTTTTGTATAGATTGGATTACTTGGACGCTTTGTTGTCTCTATTTTGTCTCAAATTTTGTAAAAATTATAGAAAATTGAGCTAGCTTAACGTGGACATTGGATTCGTGTCATTCGGAGCTCTAAATCAAAAGTTACGGACGATTTAGTGCGGACATGTCAAGTTGATTGGCCAATTAAAGTGATCATTCTAAACTGTTCATTGGTGCTCATTGAGTAAAGGATTATAAATGAAACATATTGCATGGCATCACACATATTTGGATAGATTGTATTACTTGGATGCTTTGTCGTCTCTATTTCTGTCTCAAGTTTTGTCAAAATTTTGAAAATTATGCTAGCTTATCGTGGGCATCTGATTCGTGTGTTTCTGAATTTAATTAAAAAGTTACACACGATATAGTGCGTACATGTGAAGTTGATCGGCAAGTTAAATTGATCATTATACACTTATCATTGGTTCTCATTAAGTAAATGGTTATAAATGAAGCATAAGGCATGGCATCATGTATTTTGGGATATATTGGATTACTTGCATGCTTTTTCATCTCTATTTCTGTTTCACATTTAGTGCGGACATATCAAGTTGATTGGCCAGTTAATAAGATTATTCTAAACACATCATGGTTGCTCATTGAGTAAAGGCTTATAAATGAAGTATAATGCATGACATCACATAGTTTTGGATAGATTGGATTACTTGGAAGTTTTGTTGTGTCTATTTGTATCTCAAATTTTGTTGCAGTATAGAAAATTGAGCTAGCTTAACGTGGGCATTTGATTCGTGTCATTCTAAGCTCTAAATTAAATGTTATAGATGATTTAGTACGGACATGAAAGTTGAGTGGCCAGTTAAAGTGATCATTCCAAATTGATCATTGATGCTCATTAAGTAAAGGCTTATAAATGAAGCATAATTCATGGCATTTGGATTAGTTGGATGATTTTTTATCTCTATTTCTGTCTCAAATTTTGTCAAACCATATAATAATGAGCTCGCTTAACGTGGGCATTGGATTCGTGTCATTCTGAGCTCTAAATCATAAGTTATAGACGATTTAGTGCGGACATGTCAAGTTGATTGTTCAGTTAAAATGATCATTCTAAAATGATCATTGGTGCTCATGAAGTAAAGGCTTATAAATGAAGCCTAAGGCACGGCATCACGCAGTTTCTGATAGATTGGGTTACTTGTACGCTTTGTCGTCTTTACTTTTGTGTCAAATCTTTTCAAATTATAGAAAATTTATCTAACTTAACGTTGGCGTTGGATTCGTGTCATTTTGAGCTTAAAATCAAAACTTATGGACGATTTAGTGAGGACATGTCAAGTTGATCGGACAGTTAATATGATCATTGTAAACTCATCGTAGGTGCTCGTTGAGTAAAAGCTTAGAAATGAAGAAGAATGCATGGCATCACACAGTTCGGGATGGAGTAGATTACTTGTACGCTTTGTCATATCTATTTATGTCTCAAATTTTGTCACAATATAGAAAATTGACCTAGCTTAATGTTGCCATTGGATTGATGTCATTTTTAACTCTAAATCAAAAGTTATGGATGATTAGTGAGGACATGTCAAGTTGATCAGCCAATTGAAATGATCATTCTAAAACGATCATGCGTGGTCATTGTGTAAAAGCTTATAAATGAAGAATAATGCATGGCATCACGCAGTTCGGGATGGATTGGATTACTTGGACGCTCTGTCGTAGCTATATCTACCTCAAATTTCGTCACAATATTGAAAATTGAGATAGCTTAACGTGGGCATTGGATTCTTGT
This sequence comes from Pugionium cornutum, assembly GCA_018901935.1. Lineage (NCBI taxonomy): Eukaryota > Viridiplantae > Streptophyta > Magnoliopsida > Brassicales > Brassicaceae > Pugionium > Pugionium cornutum. The sequence goes on along the minus strand of JAENJI010000879.1, from coordinate 15,323 downwards.
CATTTTAAGCTCTAAATAAAAAGTTACCGATGATTTAGTGCGGACATGTCAAATTGATCGCCAAATTAAAGTGCTCATTCTAAACAGATCATTAGTGCTCATTGAGTAAAGGCTTATAAATGAAGCATAATGCATTGCATCAAAGAGATTGGGATAGATTGGATTACTTGGACGCTTGTTCGTATACTTCTGTCTTAAATTTTGTCATAATATAGAAAATTGAACTCGCCTAATGTGGGTGTTGGATTCGTGTCATTCTGAGCTATAAATAAAAGTTATACACGATTTAATGCAGACATGTCAAGTTGAACCGCCAGTGAAAATTATCATTCTAAACTGATCATTGGTGGTCATTGAGTCAAATCTTATAAATGAAGAATGATGCATGGCATCACGCAGATTAGGATGGATTGGATTTCTTGGACGGTTTGTCGTATCTATTTCAGTCTGAAAATTTCTCATATTATAGAAAAATTGAGCTAGCTAAACATTGGCATTGGATTCGTGTCATTTTAAGCACTAAATCAAAAGTTCCGGACGATTTAGTGCGGACATGTCAAGTTGATCGGCCAGTTAAAGTGATGATTGTAAATTAATCATTGGTTCTCATTGAGTAAAGGGTTATAAATGAAGCATAATGCATGGTATCACACAATTTTAGATCGATTGGATTACTTGGATGCTTTGCCGTATCAACTTCATTCTCAAATTTTGACACAATACAGAAAATTGATCTAGCTTAATGTGAGCATTGGATTCGTGTGTTTCTGAGCTCTAAATCAAACCTTAGTGACAATTTAGTGCAAATATGTCAAGTTTATCGGCCAGTTAAAGGGATCATTATAAACTGAACATTGGTGTTCATTAACTAAAAGCCTATCAATGAAGCATAATGGATGGCATCACGCAGTTTGGGATAGATTGGATTACTTGCAAGCTTTGTCGTGTCTACTTCCCTCTCAAATTTTGTCAAAATATAGAACATTTATCTTGCTTAACGTGAGCATTGAATTCGTGTCATTCTAAGCTCAAAATGAAAATTTCAATTTAGTGCGGACATGTCAAGTGGATCGGCCAGTTATTATGATTATTCTAAACTGATCATTAATGCTCATTGAGTAAAGGCTTAGAAATGAAGCATAATGGATAGCATCACGCAGTTTGGGATAGATTGGATTACTTGGATGCTTTTTCGTCTCTAGTTCCGTCTCAAATTTTGTCAAAATATAGAAAAATTTTCTAGCTTAACTTGGCCATTGGATTCGTGTCATTCTAGGCTCTAAATCAAGAGTTACAGATGATTTAGTGCAGACATGTCAAGTTGCTCGACCATTTAAAGTGAGCAGTCTAAACTGATCATTGGTTACTCATTAAGTAAAGGCTGATAAATTACACATAATACATGACATCAAGCAGTTTGGATAGATTTGATTACTTGGATGCTTTGTCATCTCTATTTCTGTCTCAAAATTTGTCAAAATATAGAAAATTGAGCTAGCTTAACATGGGCATTGGATTCGTGTCAGTATGAGCCCTAAATCAAAAGTTAGAAATCATTTAGTGCAGACATGTCAAGTTTATCGGCAAGTTAAAGTGATCATTCTAAACAGATCATTGGTGCTCATTGGGTAAAGGCTTATAAATGAAGCATAGTGGTTGGCATCACACGGTTTTGGATAGATTGGATTACTTGGACGCTTTATCGTATCTATTTCCGTCTCAAATTTTTTTTACAATATAGAAAATTGAGCTCTAAATTACAAGAAGATTTAGTGGGGACATATCAAGGTTATCGGCCAATTAAAGTGATCATTCTAAATAAATGATGCATAATGCATGGCATCAAGCAGTTGGATAGACTGGATTACTTCGACTCTTTGTCATCTCTATTTCTATCTAAATATTTGTTAAAATATCGAATATTGAGCTAGCTTAACGTGGGTAATGAATTCGTGTCTTTCTAAGCTCTAAACCAAAAGTTATGGATGATTTAGTGCGGACATGTCAAGTTGATCGGCCAGTTAAAGTGATCATTCTAAACTGATCAATGGTCCGCATTGAGTGAAGGCTTAAAAATGAAGAATAATGCATGGTATCACAACGTCTTGGATAGATTGGATAACTTGGACGCTTTGTCATATCTCGTTCTGTCTCCAATTTTTTCACATTATAAAAAATTGAACTAGCTTAATGTGGGCATTAGATTCGTGTCATTCGAAGCTGTAAATCAAAGGTTACGTACGATTTAGTGCGGTCATGTCAAGTGTAGTGGCCAGTTAAAGTGATTATTCTAAACTGATCATTGGTGCTCATTAAGTAAAGGCTTATAAATGAAGCATAATGCATGGCATCAAACAGTTTCGATAGATTGGATTACTTGATGATTTTTCGTCTCTATTTCCATCTCAAATTATGTCAAAATATAGAAAATTGAGATAGCTTAACGTGGGCAATGGATTCGTGTCATTCTAAACTCTAAATCATAAGTTACGAACGATTTAGTGTAGACATGTCAAGGTTATCGGATAGTTAAAGTGATCATTCTAAACTAATCATTGGTGTTGATTAAGTAAATGCTTATAAATGAAGCAAAAAGCATGACATCACGTAGTTTGGGATATATTGGATTACTTGGACGCTTTTTCGTCTCTATTTCTCTCTCAAATTTTGTCAAACCTATAAAATTGAGCTAGACTAACATGGGCATCACGTATTTTGGGATATATTGGATTACTTCGATGTTTTTGGTCTCCATTTCTATCTCAAATTCTATTATAATCTAGAAAATTGGGCTAGCTTAAGGTGGGCATTGGATTAATGTCATTATGAGCTTTGAATCAAAAGTTACTCACAATTTAGTGCAGACATGTCAAGTTGAGTTGCCAGTTAAAGTGATCATTCTAATCTGATAATTGGTGCTCATTAAGTAAAGAATTATAAATGCAGCATAATGCAAATGAAGCATAATGCATGGCATCACACAGTTTTGGATAGATTGGATTACTTGGACGCTTTGTCATCTCTACTTATGTCCCATTTTTTCTCAAAATATAGAAATTTTATCTAGCTTAACGTGGGAATTAGATTCGTCTCATTCTCAACTCAAAATCAAATGTTACGGACGATTTAGTATAGACATGTCAAGTTGATCGCCCAGTTAATATGATTATTCTAAACTGCTCGATTCTGCTCATTGAGTAAAGGGTTATAAATGAACCATAATGCATGGCATCACAGAATTTTTGGATAGATTGGATTACTTGGAATCTTTGTCGTATCTATTTCTGTCTCAAATTTTGTTACAATATAGAAAATTTAGCTAGCTTAATGTAGGCATTGGATTCATGTAATTCTAGGCTCTAAATCAAGAGTTACAGACGATTTAGTGCGGACATGTCAAGTTGCTCGACCATTTAAAGTGATCAGTCTAAACTGATCATTGGTTACTCATTAAGTAAAGGCTTATAAATTACACATAATACCTGACATCAAGCAGTTTGGATAGATTTGATTACTTGGATGCTTTGTCATCTCTATTTCTGTCTCAAATTTTGTCAAAATATAGAAAATTGAGCTAGCTTAACATGGGCATTGGATTCGTGTCAGTATGAGCTCTAAATCAAAAGTTAGAAATCATTTAGTGCGGACATGTCAAGTTTATCGGCAAGTTAAAGTGATCATTCTAAACAAATCATTGGTGCTCATTGGGTAACGGCTTATAAATGAAGCATAATGGTTGGCATCACACGGTTTTGGATAGATTGGATTACTTGGACGCTTTATCGTATCTATTTCCGTCTCAAAGTTTTTTACAATATAGAAAATTGAGCTCTAAATTAAAAGAAGATTTAGTGGGGACATATCAAGGTTATCGGCCAGTTAAAGTGATCATTCTAAATAAATGATGCATAATGCATGGCATCAAGCAGTTGGATAGACTGGATTACTTCGACTCTTTGTCAGCTCTATTTCTATCTAAATTTTTGACAAAATATAGAATATTGAGCTAGCTTAACGTGGGTAATGAATTCGTGTCATTCTAAGCTCTAAACCAAAAGTTATGGATGATTTAGTGCAGACATGTCAAGTTGATCGGCCAGTTAAAGTGATCATTCTAAACTGATCAATGGTCCACATTGAGTGAAGGCTTAAAAATGAAGAATAATGCATGGTATCACAACGTCTTGGTTAGATTGGATAACTTGGACGCTTTGTCGTATCTCGTTTTGTCTCCAATTTTTTCACATTATAAAAAATTGAACTAGCTTAATGTGGGCATTAGATTCGTGTCATTCTGAGCTGTAAATCAAAGGTTACGTACGATTTAGTGCGGTCATGTCAAGTGTAGTGGCCAGTTAAAGTGATTATTCTAAACTGATCATTGGTGCTCATTAAGTAAAGGCTTATAAATGAAGCATAATGCATGGCATCAAACAGTTTCGATAGATTGGATTACTTGATGATTTTTCGTCTCTATTTCCATCTCAAATTATGTCAAAATATAGAAAATTGAGATATCTTAACGTGGGCAATGGATTCGTGTTATTCTTAACTCTAAATCATAAGTTACGGACGATTTAGTGCAGACATGTCAAGTTTATCGGATAGTTAAAGTGATCATTCTAAACTGATCATTGGTGTTGATTAAGTAAATGCTTATAAATGAAGCAAAAAGCATGACATCACGTAGTTTGGGATATATTGGATTACTTGGACGCTTTTTTGTCTCTATTTCTCTCTTAAATTTTGTCAAACCTATAAAATTGAGCTAGATTAACATGGGCATCACATATTTTGGGATATATTGGATTACTTCGATGCTTTTTGGTATCCATTTCTATCTCAAATTCTATTACAATATAGAAAATTGGGCTAGCTTAAGGTGGGCATTGGATTAATATCATTATGAGCTTTGAATCAAAAGTTACTCACAATTTAGTGCAGACATGTCAAGTTGAGTTGCCAGTTAAAGTGATCATTCTAATCTGATCATTGGTGCTCATTAAGTAAAGAATTATAAATGCAGCATAATGCAAATGAAGCATAATGCATGGCATCACATAGTTTTGGATAGATTGGATTACTTGGACGCTTTGTCATCTCTACTTATGTCCCATTTTTTTTCAAAATATAGAAATTTTATCTAGCTTAATGTGGGAATTAGATTCGTCTCATTCTCAACTCAAAATCAAAAGTTACGGACGATTTAGTATAGACATGTCAAGTTGATCGCCCAGTTAATATGATTATTCTAAACTGCTCAATGCTGCTCATTGAGTAAAGGGTTATAAATGAACCATAATGCATGGCATCACAGAACTTTTGGATAGATTGGATTACTTGGAATCTTTGTCGTATCTATTTCTGTCTCAAATTTTGCTACAATATAGAAAATTTAGCTAGCTTAATGTGGGCATTGGATTCGTGTAATTCTAGGCTCTAAATCAAGAGTTACAGACGATTTAGTGCGGACATGTCAAGTTGCTCGACCATTTAAAGTGATCAGTCTAATATGATCATTGGTTCTCATTAAGTAAAGGCTTATAAATTACGCATAATACATGACATCAAGCAGTTTGGATAGATTTGATTACTTGGATGCTTTGTCATCTCTATTTCTGTCTCAAATTTTGTCAAAATATAGAAAATTGAGCTAGCTTAACATGGCCATTGGATTCGTGTCAGTATGAGCTCTAAATCAAAAGTTAGAAATCATTTAGTGCAGACATGTCAAGTTTATCGGCAAGTTAAAGTGATCATTCTAAACAGATCATTCTAAACAGATCATTGGTGCTCATTGGGTAACGGCTTATAAATGAAGCATAATGGTTGGCATCACACGGTTTTGGATAGATTGGATTACTTGGACGCTTTATCGTATCTATTTCCGTCTCAAATTTTTTTACAATATGAAAATTGAGCTCTAAATTAAAAGAAGATTTAGTGGGAACATATCAAGGTTATCGGCCAGTTAAAGTGATCATTCTAAATAAATGATGCATAATGCATGGCATCAAGCAGTTGGATAAACTGGATTACTTCGACACTTTGTCATCTCTATTTCTATCTAAATTTTTGTTAAAATGTAGAATATTGAGCTAGCTTAACATGGGTAATGAATTCGTGTCATTCTTAGCTCTAAACCAAAAGTTATGGATGATTTAGTGCGGACATGTCAAGTTGATCGGCCAGTTAAAGTGATCATTCTAAACTGATCAGTGGTCCGCATTGAGTAAAGGCTTAAAAATGAAGAATAATGCATGGTATCACAACATCTTGGATAGATTGGATAACTTGGACGCTTTGTCGTATCTCGTTCTGTCTCCAATTTTTTCACATTATAAAAAATTGAACTAGCTTAATGTGGGCATTAGATTCGTGTCATTCTGAGCTGTAAATCAAAAGTTACGTACGATTTAGTGCGGTCATGTCAAGTGTAGTGGCCAGTTAAAGTAAAGGCGTATAAATGAAGCATAATGCATGGCATCAAGCAGTTTCGATAGATTGGATTACTTGATTATTTTTCGTCTCTATTTCCATCTCAAATTATGTCAAAATATAGAAAATTGAGATAGCTTAACGTGGGCAATGGATTCGTGTCATTCTAAACTCTAAATCATAAGTTACGGACGATTTAGTGCAGACATGTCAAGGTTATCGGATAGTTAAAGTGATCATTCTAAACTGATCACTGGTGTTGATTAAGTAAATGCTTATAAATGAAGCATAAAGCATGACATCACGTAGTTTGGGATATATTGGATTACTTGGATGCTTTTTCGTCTCTATTTCTCTCTCAAATTTTGTCAAACCTATAAAATTGAGCTAGATTAACGTGGGGATCACGCATTTTGGGATATATTGGATTACTTCGACGCTTTTTGGTCTCCATTTCTATCTCAAATTCTATTACAATATAGAAAATTGGGCTAGCTTAACGTGGGCATTGGATTAATGTCATTATGAGCTTTGAATCAAAAGTTACTCACGATTTAGTGCAGACATGTCAAGTTGAGTTGCCAGTTAAAGTAATCATTCTAATCTGATCATTGGTGCTCATTAAGTAAAGAATTATAAATGCAGCATAATGCAAATGAAGCATAATGCATGGCATCACACAGTTTTGGATAGATTGGATTACTTAGACGCTCTGTCGTATCTAGTTCTATCTCAAATTTTTTCACAATTCAGAATTGACGTAGCTTAATGTGGGCATTGGATTCATGTGATTTTGAGCTATAAATCAAATGTTATGGACGATTTAGTGGAGCCTTGACAACTTGATCGGCTAAGTAAAATGATCCTTCTAAACTGATCGTTGATGCTCAATGAATTAAAGCTTAATAATGAAAAAAATGCATGGCATCATGCAGTTTGGAATGGATTGGGTTACTTGGACGTTTTGTCGTATCTATTGCTGTCTCCAATTTTGTCACAATATAGAAAATTGAGCCTGCTTAACATGGACACTGGATTTGTGTCATTGTGAGTTCTAAATAAAAAGTTACAGACGATTTAGTGCGGACATGAGAAGTTGATCAGCCAATTAAAGTGATCACTCTAAACTGCTCATTTGTGCTCAGTAATTAAAGGCTTATAAATGAAGCATAATACATGGCATAAAGGAGTTTAAATAGATTGGATTACTTGGACTCTTTTTTGTCTCTATTTGTGTCTCCAATATTTTCGTAATACAAAAAATTGAGACAGCTTAACGTCGGCATTGGATTCGTGTCATTCTAAGCTCTAAATCAAAAGTTACGGATGATGATTTAGTGCGGACATATATAGTTGATCGGCCAGTTAAATCATTCTAAATTGATCATTGGTGCTCATTGAGCAAAGGCTTATAAATGAAGCATAATGCATGGTATCACACAGTTTTGGATAGATTGGATTGCTTGGACGCTTTGGCGTACCTATTTTTGTCTAAAATTTTTGTACAATATAGAAAATTGAGCTAGCTTAACGTGGGAATTGGATTCGTGTCATTCTCTGCTCTAAATCAAAAGTTACGGATGATTAAGTGCAGACATGTTAAGTTGATCGGCCAGTTAAATTGATCATTCTAAACTGATTATTGGTGCCCATTGAGTAATATAAATGAAGCATAATTCATGGCATCACAGAGTTTAGGATAGATTGGATTAGTTGGACATTTTTTTGTATCTAGTTTTGTCTCAAATTTTTATCACAGTACTGAAAATTGAATTGGTTTAATTTGGGCATTGGATTCGTGTCATTCTGAGCTATAAATCAAAAGTTATGAACGATTTAGTGGAGACATGAAAAAGTCATCGGCTAGTTCAAATGTTTATTTTAAACTGATAATTGGTGCTCATTGAGTAAAAGCTTATAAATGAAAAATAATGCATGGAATCACACAGTTTGGGATGGATTGGATGACTTGGATGCTTTGTCGTATTTATTTTTGTCTCAAACTTTGTCACATGATAGAAAATTGAGCTTGCTTAACGTTGGCACTAGATTCATGTCATTCTAAGCTCTAAATCAAAATGACGATTTAGTGTGCACATGTCAAGTTGATCGTCCAATTAAATGATCATTCTAAACTGATCAGCGGTGCTCATTAAGTAAAGGCTTATAAATGAAGCATTGTGCATGGCATCGAGCAGTTTGGATAGATTGGATTACTTGGGCGCTTTGTCATATCTATGTCTTTCTCAAATTAAGTCAAAATATCGAAAATTGAACTAGTTTAATCTGGGCATTGGAGTCATGTCATTCTGAGCTCCTAATCAAAAGTTACGGACGGTCTAGTGCAGACATGTCAAGTTGATCGGCCAGGTAAAGTGATCATTCTAAACTGATCATTGGTGCTCATTGAATAAAGGCTTATAAATGAGGCGTAATGTATGGCATCACACAGTTTTGGATAGATTGGATTACTTGGATGCTATTTCTTATCTATTTCTGTCTCAAATTTTGTTACAATATAGAAAACTGAGCAAGATTAAGGTAGGCTTTGGATTCGCGTGTTTCGGAGCTCTAAATCAAAAGTTACACATGATTTAGTGCTGACATGTCAAGTTGATCGGCCAGTTAAAGTGATCATTCTAAATTGATCATTGGTGCTCATTACATCAAGTCTTATAAATGAAGCATAAAGTCTTAAGTTTTGTAAAAATATAGAAAATTGAGCTAGCTTAACGTGGGCAATGGATTCGTGTGTTTCTGAGCTCAAAATCAAAAGTTACGGACGATTTAGTGCGGACATGTCAAGTTGATTGGGCAGTTAAAGTAATCATTCTAAACGGATCATTGGTGCTTATTGAGTAAAGACTTATAAATGAAGCACAAGACATGGATCACACAGTTTGGGATAGATTGGATTACTTGGATGCTTTATCGTATCTAGTTTCGTGTCATATTTTTTCACAATATAGAAATTTGAACTAGCTTAATGTGGGCATTGGATTCGTGTCATTCTGAGTTATAAATAAGGAGTTATGGACGATTGAGTGCGCACATGTCAAGGTGATAAGCCAGTCAAAGTGATCATTCTAAACTGATCATTGGTGTTCATTAAGTAAAGGCTTATAAATGAAGCATAATACATGGCATCAAGTATTTTGGATAGATTGGATTACTTGGGTGCTTTGTCGTATCTATTTCGGTCTCAAATTTGGTCAATATATAGATAATTGAGCTAGTTTAATGTGGGCATTGGATTCGTGTCATTCTGAGCTCTAAATCAAAAGTTTCGGACGATTTAATGCAGGCATGTGAAGTTGATCGGCCAGTTAAAGTGATCATTTTAAACTGATCATTGGTGCTCAATGAGTAATGGCTTATAAATGAAGCATAAAGCATGACATCACACAGTTTTTGATAGATTGGATAAATTGGATGCTTTGTCGTATCTTGTTCTATGTTAAATTTTGTCACAATATAGAAAATTTAACAAGCTTAACGTGGGCATTCGACTCGTGTCATTCAAAGCTATAAATCAAAAGTTATATACGATTTAGTGCAAACATGACAAGTTGATCGACCTGTTAGAATTATCATTCTAAACAGATCATTGGTGCTCATCAAGGAAAATCTTTTAAATGAAAAATAGTGCATGGCATCATGTTTTTGGGATTTATTCGATTACTTGGATGTTTCCCGTCTCTATTGCAGTCTCAAATTTTGTCAAAATATAGAAAATTGAGCTAGCGTAACGTGTGCATTGGATTCATGTCATTCTAAGCTCAAAATCAAAAGATTCGGACGATTTAATGCGGATATGTCAAGTTGATCGGCCAGTTAAAGTTATCATTTTAAAATGATCATTGGTGCTCAATGAGTAAAGGCTTATAAATGAAGCATAATGCATGACATCACACAATTTTTGATAGATTGGATTACTTGGATGCTTCATCGTATCTTGTTCTATTTTCAATTTTGTCAGAATATAGAAAATTGAACAAGCTTAACGTGGGCATTGGATTCGTGTCATTCTAAGCAATAAATCAAAAGTTATATATGATTTAGTGCAGACATGACAAGTTGATCGACAAGTTAAAGTGATCATTTTAAAATGATCATTGGTGATCATATAGTAAAAGCTTATAAATGAAAAATAATGCATGGCATCACGTAGTTTGGGATAGATTGGATTACTTGAACGCTTTGTCGTATCTATTTCTGTCTCAAATTTTGTCACAATATAGAAAATTGAGCTAGCTTAACGTGGGTATTGGATTCGTGTCACTCTGAGCTCTAAATTAAAAGTTACGAACGATTCAGTGTGGACATGTCAAGTTGATCGGCCAGTTAAAGTGATCATTTTAATCGGATCATTGGTGCTGATTAAGTAAACGCTTATAAATAAAGCATAATGCATGGCATCACACAGTTTTGGATAGATTGGATTACTTGGATGATTTTTCATATCTATTTATGTCTCAAATTTTGTTACAATAAAGAAAATGGAGCTAGCTTAACATGGGCATTGGATTCGTGTCATTCTGAGCTCTAAATCAAAAGTTGATGTTTTAGTGCGAACATGTCAAGTTGATCGGCTAGTTAAAGTGATCATTCTAAAATGATCATTGGTGATCATTAAGTAAAGGCTTATAAATGAAGCATAATGAATGGAAGTACACAGTTTTGGATAGATTGGATTACTTGAACGCTTTATCGTATCTATTTATGTTTCAAATTTTGTTACAATATAGAAAATTGAGCTAGCTTAAAGTAGGCATTTGATTCGTGTGTTTCTGCACTCTAAATCAAAAGCTACGGACGATTTAGTGCGTACATATCAAGTTCATCGGCAAAATTTTCTAAATAGTTTGATGCCATGCATTATGCTTCATTTATAAGCCTTTACTCAATGCGCACCTATGATGAATTTAGAATAATCGTATAAACTGACCGATGAACTTGACATGTCCGCACTAAAGCATTAGTAACTTTTGATGTGTATCCAATGCTCACGTTAAGCTAGATAAATTTTCTATATTTTAATAAAATTTGAGACATAAATCGAAGATGACAAAGCGTCCAAGTAATCCAATATATCCCAAATTATGTGATGCCATGCATTATGCTTCATTTATAAGCCTTTAGTCAATGAGCACCAATGCTCCATTGAGAATAAACACATTAACTGCCAGATCAACTTGACATGCCACACTAAATCGTTCGTAACTTTCGATTTTGGGCTCAGAATGATAAGAATCAATGCCCGCATTAAGCCAGCTAAATTTTCTATATTTTGGCAAAATTTGAGATAGAAATAGAGACGACAAGGCGTCCAACTAATCCAATCTTTCTCAAACTGCGTAATGCCACGCTTTATGATTCATTTATAAGCTTTTACTAAAGGAGCAGCAATGACCAGTTTAGAATGATAACTTTAAGTGGGCAATCAACTTGACACGTCCGCACTAAATCGTCTGTAATTTTTAATTTAGTAAAATTTGAGACAAAAATAGATACGACAAAGCATACAAGTAATCCAATCTATCTAAAACCATGTGATGCAATGCATTATGCTTCATTTAGAAGCCTTTACTCAATGAAAACCAATCATCAGTTTTGAATAATCATACTAACTGGCCGATCAACTTGACATGTCCGCACTAAATCGTCCGTAACTTTTGGTTTTGAACTCAAAATGATATGAATCCAATGCCCACGTTAATCTAGCTAAAATTTCAATATTTTGCGAAAATTTGAGGCAGAAATAAAGATGACAAAGCATCCAAGTAATCCAATCTATCCCAAACTGCACGATGCCATGCTCTATGCTTCATTGATAAGCCTTTACTTAAAGAGCACCAACGATCAGTGTAGAGTGATCACTTTAACTGACCGATCAACTTTACATGTCCACACTAAATCGTCCATAACTTTTGATTTATAGCTTAGAATGACACGAATCCAATGCTACGTTAAGCTTGCTTAATTTTCTATATTGTAACAAAATTTGAGACAGAAATAGATACGACAAAGCGTGCAAGTAATCCAATAAATCCAAAATGTGTGATGCCATGCATTATGCTTCATTTAGAAGCTTTTACTCAGTGAGCACCAATGATTAGTTTAGAATAATCATATTAACCGGCCGTGTCCGCACTAAATCATCCGTAACTTTTGATTTAGAGTTCAAAATGACACGAATCCAATGCCCACATTAAGCTAGCTCAATTTTCTAAATATTGCAAAATTTGAGACAGAAATAGAGTAAAAAAAGCATCCAAGTAATCCGATAAATCCAAAACTGCACGATGCCATGTATTATGCTTCATTTAGAAGCCTTTACTCAATGAGCAATAATGATCAGGTTAGAATAATCATATTAACTGGCCGATCAATTTGACATGTTCGCACTAACTCATCTGTAACTTTTAATTTAGAGCTCAGAATGACACGAATCCAATACCGACGTTCAGCTAGCTAAAATTTTAATATTTTGCAAAGTTTGAGACAGAAATAGAGACAACAAAGAGTCCAAGTAATCTAATCTATCCCTAACTGCATGATGTCATGCTTTATGCTTCATTTATAAGACTTTACTCAATCCGGACCATTAATAAGTTTATAATAATCATCTTAACTAATCGATTAACTTGACATGTCTGCACCAAATCGTCCATAATTTTTCATTTATATCTCAGAATGACACGAATCCAATAAAAACATTAAGCTAGCTCAATTTTCTATATTGTGGCAAAATTTGAGACAGAACTAGATATGCAAAGCGTCCAAGTAATCCAATCTATCCAAAACTGTTTGATGCCATGCATTATGCTTCATATTAAGCCTTCACTCAATGAGTACCAATGATCGGTTTACAATAGTCATATTAACCCGCTGATCAACTTGACAAGTCCGCACTAAATAGTCTTTAACTTTAGATTTTGAGTTAAGAATGACTCGAATCCAATGTCCACGTTAAGTTATCTCAATTTTCTATATTGTGGCAAAATTTGAGACAGAAATAGAGACGAAAAAAGCGTTTAGGTAACCCAATATATCCCAAACTACGTGATGCCATGCTTTATGCTTCATTTATAACCCTTTACTCAATGAGCTCCAATGATTAGTTTAGAATGATTACTTTAACTGTCGGATAAACTTACATGTTTGCAGTAAATCGTTTGTAACTTTTGATTTAGAGCTCAGAAAGATACAAATCCAATGCCAACGTTAAACTTGCTCAATTTTTTATTTGTAACAAAATTTGAGATAGAAATATATATACGACAAAGCGTCCTAGTATTCCAATCTATTCAAAACAGTTTGATGCCATGCATTATGCTTCATTTATAAGTCCTTACTCATGAGCACCAATTATCAATTTAGAATAATCATATTAACTGGCCGATGAAATTGACATGTTCACACTAAATCTGCAGTAACTTTTGATTTTGCGCTCAGAATGACACGAATCCAATGTCCACGTTAAGCGAGTTAAATATTCTATACTTTAAAAAAATTGGAGACAGAAATAGAGACGACAAACCGTCCAAGTAATCCAATCTATCCAAAACTGTATGATGCCATGCATTATGCTTCATTTATAAGCCATTACTCAATGAGCACCAATGATCAGTTTTGAATAATCATATTAGCTGGCCGATCAACTTGACGTGGCGCACTAAATTGTCCGTAAACTTTTGATTTTTAGCTCAGAATGATACGAATCAATGCTCACGTTAAGATTGTTAAAATTCAATATTTTGACAGAATTTGAGACAGAATTTGAGACGACAAAGCGTCCAATCTTTCCCAAAATGCATGATTTCATGTTTTATGCTTCATTTATAAGCCCTTACTTAAGGAGCACCAATGACGAGTTTAAAATGATAACTCTATGTGGCCGATTAACTTGACATGTACACAATAAATCGTCCGTAAATTTTTACTTACAGCTCAGAATGACAAGAATCCAATATCCACGTTAAGCTAGCTCAATTTTCTATTGTAACTGAATCTGAGACAAAAATAGATACGACAAAGCGTCGAAGTAATCCAATCTATCCAAAACTGTGTGATGCCATGCATTATGCTTTATTTATAAGCCTTTACTCAATGAGCACCAATTATCAATTTAGAATAAACATATTAAATAGCCAGTGAACTTGACATGCCCACACTAAATCGTTAGTAAATTTTGGTTTTGCGCTCACAATGACACAAATCCAATGCCCACATTAAGCTAGATAATTTTTCTATATTTTAGCAAAATTTGAGATATAAATAGAGACGACAAGGCGTTCAAGTAATCCAGTCTATCCAAAACTGTGTGATGCCATGCATTATGCTTCATTTATAAGCCTTTACTCAATGAGCACCAGTGATCAGTTTAGAATAATCATATTAACTGGCCGATCAACTTGACGTTGTGTACAAAATCGTCTGTAAACTTTTGATTTTGAGCCCAGAATGATACGAATCAATGCCCACGGTAAACTTTCTAAATTTTATATATTTTGACAAAATTTGAGATAGAAATAGAGACGACAAAGCTTCCAAGTAATTCAATCTTTCCCAAACTGCGTGATGTCATGCTTTATGCTTCATTTATAATCCTTTACTTAAGGAGCAACGATGGCCAGTTTAGAATGATAACTTTAACTAGCCAATAAACTTTATATGTACGCAATAAATCGTTCGTAACTTTTGATTTACAGCTTAGAATAACAAGAATCCAATAGCCATGTTAAGCTAACTCAATTTTCTAGTGTAACTGAATTTGAGACAAAAATAGATACGACAAATTGTCCAAGTAATCCAATCTATCCAAAACTGTGTGATGCCATGCATTATGCTTCATTTATAAGCCTTTACTCAATGAGCACCAA
>JAENJI010000878.1:0-75434 GCA_018901935.1 Pugionium cornutum | reverse complement strand
AGTTTGAGATAGATTAAATTACTTGGACGCTTTGTCAAAGTACTTTTATTCTTAAATTTTATCACAATATAAAAAATTGAACTCGCTTAACGTGGGCATTGGATTCGTGTCATTCTCATAAACCAAAATTTACGAATGATTTAGTGCAAACATGTCAAGTTGATCGAGCTTAACGTGGGCATTCGATTCGTGTATTCGGAGCTCTAAATAAAGAATTACGGACGATTTAGTGCATACATGTCAAGTTGATAGGACAGCTAAAATGATTATTCTAAACTGATCATTGGTGCACATTGAGTAAAAGCCTATAAATTAATAATAATGCATGGCATAACTCAGTTTTGGATAGACTGGATTACTAGGACGCTTTGTCGTATATATTTCCGTCTCAAATTTTGTCACAGTATAGAAAATTGAGCTAGCTTAATGTGGGCATCGGATTCGTGTCAATCTCAGCAAGAAATCAAAAGTTATGGACAATTTATCGTGGACATGTCATGTTGATCGGCCAGTTAATATGATTATTCTAAACTTATCAATGGTGCTAGTTCAGTAAAGACCTATAATTGAAGCATAATGCATGACATTACGCAGTTTTTGGATAGATTGGATTACTTGGAAGCTTTTTTGAAGCAATTTTATATTTAAAATTTATCCCAATATAGAAAATTAAGCTAGTTTAACGTGGGCATTGGATTCGTGTCGTTCTGAGCTCTAAATCAAAAGTTATAGACGATTTACTGCGAACATGTGAAGTTGATCGGCCAGTTAATTTGATTATTCTAAACTGACCATTGCTGCTCATTGAGTAAAGGCTTATAAATGAAGCATAATGCATGACATCATGCAGTTTTGGATAGATTGCATTACTTGGACGCTTTGTCGTATCTATTTCTACCATAAATTTTCTCACAATATATAAATTTAAACTAGTTTAACGTGGGCATTGGATTCGTGTCATTCAGAGCTATAAATCAAAAGTTACAGACGGTTTAGTGCAAACATGTCAAGTTGATCGACTAGTTAAAATGATCATTATAAACTAATTATTAGTGCTAATTGAGTAAAAGCTGATAAATAAAGAATAATGCATGGCATCACGCAGTTTGGGATAGACTGGATTACTTGGACGCTTTTTCGTATCTATTTCTTTCTCAAATTTTGTCATAGTATAGAAAATTGAGCTAGCTTAACGTGGCATTGGATTCGTGTCATTATGAGCTCTAATTCAAAAGTTACTGACGATTTACTGTGGACATGTCAAGTTGATCAACCAGTTAATATGATCATTCTAAACTGATCATTGTAGTTCATTGAGAAAAGGCTTACAAATGAAGCATAATGCAAGACATCATGCAGTTTGGGATAGATTGGATTACTTGGACGCTTTTTCGTATCTATTTCTGTATCAAGTATTGTCTCAATATAGAAAATTAAGCTAAATGAACATGGGCATTGGATTCATGTCATTCTAAGCTCTAAATCAAAGTTACAGACGATTTACTGCAGACATGTCAAGTTGATCGGCGAGTAAAAATGATCATTCTAAACTGATCATTGGTGCTTATTGAGTAAAGGCTTATAAATGAAGCATATTGCATGGCATCACGCAGTTTGGGATAGATTGGATTACTTGGACACTTTGTCGTTTCTATTTCTGTCTCAAATATTGTCTCAATATTGAAAATTGAGCTAAATCAACGTGGGCATTGGATTCGTGTCCTTCAGAGCTCTAAATCAAAAGTTACAAACGATTTATTGTAGACATGTCAAGTTGATCGGCCAGTTAAAATGATCATTCTAAATTGATTATTGGTGCTCATTGAGTAAAGGCCTATGAATAAAGTATAATGCATGGCATTACATAGTTTGGGATAGATTTGATCACTTGGACGCTTTGTCCTATCTATGTCTGTCTGAAATATTGTCTAAATATAGAAAATTGAGATTAATCAACATGGGCATTGGATTGGTTTCATTATGAGGTTTAAATGAAAAGATACGGCCAATTTACTGCAGACATGTCAAGTTGATCGGCCAGATAAAATGATCATTCTAAACTGATCATTGGTGCTCATTGAGTAAAGGCTTATAAATGAAGCACAATGCATGCCATCTCTTAGTTTGGGATAAAATGGATTACTTGGGCACATTGTCGTATCTATTTTTGTTTCAAATTTTGTCCCAATATCAAAAATTGAACTATTTTAACGTGGGCATTGGATTCTTTACATTCTAAGCTATAAAGCAAAAGTTACGGATGATTTAATGCATACCTGTCAAGTTGATCGACCTGTTAAAATTATCATTCTAAACTGATCATTGGTGCCCATTGAGTAAAAGCTTATAAATGAAGAATAATGCATGGCATGATGCAGTTTGGGATAGACTGGATTACTTGCATGCTTGTCGTATCTATTTTCGTCTCAAATTTTGTTACAATATAGAAAATTGAGCTACCATAACGTGGGCACTGGATTCGTGTCATTCTACGCTCTTAATAAATATGGATGATTTAGTGTGGATATGTCAAATTGATCGGGCAGTTAATATGATCATTCTAAACTTATCATTGCTGCTCATTGACTAAATGCTTATAAATGAAGCATAATGCATGACTTCACGTTGTTTTGGATACATTGGATTACTTGGACGCTTTGTCATATCTATTTCTGTCTCAATTTTTGTATCAATATCTAAGATTGACCTAGCTTCACGTGGGCATTGGATTCTTGTCATTCTGAGCTACAAATCAAAACTTACGAACGATTTGGGAAGACATGTCCACTTGATTGACCAGTTAAAATGATCATTATAAAAAGATCATTGGTGCTCATTGAGTAAAGGCCTATCAATAAAGCATAATGCATGGCATCACACAGTTTGGGATAGATTGGATTACTTATACGTTTGTCGTATCTATTTCTGTTTCAAACACTATCTCAATATAGAAAACTGAGCTAAATCAACGTGAGCATTGGATTCGTGTCATTCTGAGCTACATATCAAAAGTTAGGGACAACTTACTGCACATGTCATGTTGATCGGCCATTTAAAATGATCATTCTAAACTGGTCATTGGTGCTCATTGAGTAAAAGCTCATAAATGAAGCATAATGCATGACATCTCACAGTTTGGTATAGAATGGATTACTTGGACGCTTTGTTGTATCTATATTTGTATCAAATTTTGTCTCAGTAGAGAAAATTGAACTAGCTTTATGTGGGCACTGGATTCATGTAATTCTGAGTAATCAATCAAAAGTTACGGAAGATTTAGTGCAGATATGTCAAGTTGATAGACAAGTTAAAATGATTATTCTAAAGTGATCATTGGTGCTCGTTGAGTAAAAGCTTATAAATGAAGAATAATGCATGTCATCACGCAGTTTGTGATAGAATGAATTACTTCTACGCTTTTTCGTATCTATTTCTGTCTCAAATTTTGTCACAATATAGAAAACTGAGCTAGATTAACGTTGGCATTGAATCCATGTCATTTTTAGCTTTAAATCAAAAGTTCTGTATGATTTAGCGTGGACAGGTCATGTTGATCGGCTAGTTAATATGCTTATTCTAAACTGATCATTGGAGCTCATTGAGTAAAGGCTTATAAATGAAGCATAATGCATGACATTACACAGTTTTGCATATATTGGATTACTTGGACGCTTTTTCGAAGCAATTTTAGTCTTAAATTTTATCATAATATAGAAAATTGAGCTAGATCAAAGTGGGCATTGGATTCATGTCATTATGTGCACTAAATCAAAAGTTACCGACGATTTAGTGCGAACATGTCAAGTTGATCGGCCAGTTAATATGATTATTCTAAACTCATCATTAGTGGGCATTGAGTAAAGGCTTAAAAATGAAACATAATGCATGGCATCACGCAGTCTGGGATAGATTGAATTACTTGAACGCTTTGTCGTATCTAGTTCTATCTCAATTTTGTCACAATATAGAAAATTGAACTAGCTTAGCGTGGGCATTGGATTCGTGTCATTCTAACCTATAAATCAATACGATTTAATGGTGACATATCAAGTTGATCGGCCTGTTAAAATGATCATTCTCAACTAATCATTAGTGCTCATTGAGTAAAAGCATATACATAAAGAATAATGGATGGCATCACGCAGTTTGGAATATACTGGATTACTTGGAAACTTTTTCGTATCTATTTCTGTCTCAAATTTATTCACAATATAGAAAATTGAGCTAAAATTGAGCTAGCTTAACATGGGCATTGGATTCGTGTCATTCTGAACTCTAATTCAAAAGTTACGGACGATTTAGTGTGCAAATGTCAAGTTGATCGGCCAGTTAATATGATCATTCTAAACTGATCATTGGTGCGCATTGAGTAAAGACTTATAAATGAAGCATAATGCATGGCATCACGCAGTTTGTGATAGAATGGATTACTTGGATGTTTTGTCGTATCTATTTTTGTCTCACATTTTGTCTCAATATAGACAATTGAACTATCTTAACATGGGTATTGGATTCGTTACATTCTAAGCTATAAATTAAAAATTATGGACGATTTAGTGTAGAAATGTCAAGTTGATCGGCCAGTTAAAGTGATCATTCTAAACTGATCAATGGTGGTCATTGAGTAAAAACTTATAAATGAAGAATAATGCATGGCCTCACGTAGTTTGGGATAGATTGGATTACTTGGATGCTTGTGGTATCTATTTCCGTCTTAAATTTTTTTGCAATATAGAAAATTTAGCTAGCTTGACATGGGCATTGTATTCGTGTCTTTCGGCGCCCCAAATAAAAATAGACGATTTAGTGTGGACATGTCAAGTTCATCAACCAGTTAATATGATCATTCTAAACTGATCATTGTTGTTCATTGAGTAAATTCTTATAAATGAAGCATAATGCATAACATCACGCAGTTTTGGAACAATTTGATTACTTGGACGCTTTCTCGTATCTATTTATGTTTCAAATTTTATCTCACTATTCAAAATTGAGCTAAGTCAACGTGGGCATTGGATTCATGTCATTCTGAGCTATAAATCTAAAGTTACAGACGATTAAGTGTAGACATGTCAAGTTGATCGGCCATTTAAAATCATCATTCTAAACTGATCATTAGTGCTCATTGACTAAAGGCCTATAAATGAAGCATAATGCATGGCATCTCGCAGTTTGGGATAGAATGGATTTTTTGGACGCTTTGTCGTATCTATTTTTGTCTCAAATTTTGTCTCAATAGAGAAAATTGAACTAGCATAACGTGGGCATTGGATTCGTGTCATTCCAAGTTATAAATCAAAAGTTATGGACAATTTAGTGCAGACATGTCAAGTTGAAAGGCAAGTTAAAATGATTATTCTAAAGTGATCATTGGTGCTCATTGAGTAAAAGCTTATAAATGAAGAATAATGCATGGCATCACGTAGTTTGGGATACAATGGATTACTTGGACGCTTTTCCGTATCTAGTTCTGTCTCAAATTTTGTCACAATATAGAAAATTGAACTAAGTTAATGTGGGCATTGGATTTGTGTCTTTTGAAGCTGTAAATCAAAAGTTACGAACGATTTAGTGAGGAAATGTCAACTTGATCGACCACTTAATATGACTATTCTAAACTGATCACTGGTGCTACTAAAGGCTTATAAATGAAGCATAATGAATGGCATCACGCAGTTTTGGATAGATTGCATTACTTGGACACTTTGTCATATCTAGTTATGTTATAAATTTAGTCACAATATAGAAAATTGAACTAACTTAACGTGTCCATCTGATTCATGTCATTCTAAGCTATAAATCAAAACTTATGGACGATTTAGTGCAGACATATCAATTTGATAGGCCAGTCAAAATGATCATTATAAACTGATCATTGGTGCTCATTGAGTAAAAGCTTATAAATGAAGAAAAATGCATGGTATCACGCAATTTGGGATAGACTGGATTACTTGGACGCTTATCGTATCTATTTCCGTCTCAAATTTTTTCACAATACAGAAAATTGAGCTAGCTTAACGTGGGCGTTGGATTTGTGTAATTATGCGCTCTAAATAAAAAAGTTACGAACAATTTAGTGTGGACATTTCAAGTTGGTCGGCCATTTATTATGATCATTCTAAACTAATCATTGGTGCTCAACGAGTAAATGCTTATAAATGAAGCATAATGCATGACATCACGCAGTTGGGGATAGATTGGATTACTTGGATGGTTTGTCATATCTATTTCTGTCTCAAATTTGGTCTCCATATAGAAAATTGAACTAGCTCAACGTGGGCATTGGATTCGTCTCATTCTGAACTATAAATCAAAAGTTACAAACGATTTAGTGCAAACACATCAAGTTGATCGGCTAGTTAAATGGATCATTCTAAACCGATCATTGGTGCTCATTTAGTAAAGGCTTATAAATGAAGCATAATGTACGGCATCTCGGAGTTTGGGATAGAATGGATTACTTGGATGCTTTGACGTATCTATTTCGGTCTCAAATTTTGCCTCAATATAGAAAATTGAACTAGCTTAATGTGGGCACTGGATTCTTGTCATTCTGAGTTATAAATCAAGATTTAGAGACGATTTAGTGCAGACATATTAAGTTGATAGGCCAGTTAAAATGATTATTCTCAACTGATCAGTGGTGCTCAATGAGTAAAAGCTTATAAATGAAGAATAATACATGGCATCACACTGTTCGGGATAGAATGGATTACTTGGTTGTTTTATCGTATCTATTTCTGTCTCAAATTCTGTCACAATATAGAAAATTGAGCTACCTTAACGCGGGCATTAGATCCGTGTCATTTTGAGATATAAATCAAAAGTTACGGACGATTTTGTGTCGATATGTCATGTTGATTGGCGAGTTAATATGATCATTCTTAAACCATTGGTGCTCATTGAGTTAAGGCTTATAAATGAAGCATAATCCATGACATTACGCAGTTTTGGATAGATTGGATTACTTGGATGGTTTCTCAAATCAATTTTAGTCTTAAATTTTATCACAATATAGAAAATTGAGCTAGATTAACGTGGGGATTGGATTTGTGTCATTTTGTGCTCTAAACCAAAAGTTACAGACGATTTAATGTGGACATGTCAAGTTGATCGGCTAGTAAATATGATTATTCTAAACTGATCACTGGTGCTCTTTGAGTAAAGACTTTTAAATGAAGAATAATGCATGGCATCACGCAGCCTTGGATGGATTGAATCACTTGGACACTTTGTCATATCTAGTTCTGTCTCAGATTTTGTCATAATATAGAAAATTGAGCTAGCTTGAAGTGGGCATTGGATTCATGTCATTCTGAGCTATAAATCAAAAGTTACGGACGAGTTAATGCAAAAATGTCAAGTTGATCGGCCAGTTAAAATGATACCAATATAAACTGAGTATTTGTGCTCATTCATAAAAGCTTATAAATAAATAATAATGCATGGGTTTGGGATATACTGGATTACTTGGATGCTTTTTTTTCGTATCTATTTCCATCTCAAATTTTGTCCCCATTTTTGAAAATGGGGCTCGCTTAACATGGGCATTGAATTCGTGTCATTATGAGATATAACTCAAAAGTTACTGGCGATTTACTGTGGACATGTCAAGTTGATCGGCCATTTAATATGATCATTCTAAAATGATCATTGCTGCTCATTGAGTAAAGGCTTACAAATGAAGCATAATGAAAGGCATCATGCAGTTTGGGATAGATTGGATTACTTTGAAATTTTGTCGTATCTATTTCTCTCTCAAATATTATCTCAATATAGAAAATTGAGCTAAATGAATGTGGGCATTGAATTCGTGTCATTCTGAGCTCTAAATCAAAAGTATGGACGATTTACAGCAGACATGTCAAGTTGATCGGCCAATAAAAAAAAGTTCATTCTAAACTGATTATTGGTGTTTATTGAGTAAAGGCTTATAAATGAAGCATAATGCATGTCATCTCGCAGTTTGGGATAGAATGGATTACTTGGACGCTTTATCATATCTATTTTTGTTACAATATAGAAGATTTAACTATCTTAATGTGGGCATTGGATTCGTTTTATTCTAAGCTAATAAGCAAAAGTAACGAGCGATTTAGTGCAGACATGTCAAGTTCACCAACTTGTCATTCTGAGCTATAAATCAAAAGTTACGGACGAGTTACTGCAAAAATGTCAAGTTGATCGGCCAGTTAAAATGATACCAATATAAACTGAGTATTTGTGCTCATTCATAAAAGCTTATAAATAAATAATAATGCATGGCATCACATAGTTTGGGATATACTGGATTACTTGGATGCTTTTTTCGTATCTATTTCCATCTCAAATTTTGTCCCCATTTTTGAAAATGGGGCTCGCTTAACGTGGGCATTGAATTCGTGTCATTATGAGATATAACTCAAAAGTTACTGGCAATTTACTGTGGACATGTCAAGTTGATCGGCCATTTAATATGATCATTCTAAAATGATCATTGCTGCTCATTGAGTAAAGGCTTACAAATGAAGCATAATGAAAGGCATCATGCAGTTTGGGATAGATTGGATTACTTTGACATTTTCGTATCTATTTCTCTCTCAAATATTATCTCAATATAGAAAATTGAGCTAAATGAATGTGGGCATTGGATTCGTGTCATTCTGAGCTCTAAATCAAAAGTATGGACGATTTACAGCAGACATGTCAAGTTGATCGGCTAATAAAAAAATTTCATTCTAAACTGATTATTGGTGTTTATTGAGTAAAGGCTTATAAATGAAGCATAATGCATGGCATCTCGCAGTTTGGGATAGAATGGATTACTTGGACGCTTTATCATATCTATTTTTGTTACAATATAGAAAATTTAACTATCTTAATGTGGGCATTGGATTCGTTTTATTCTAAGCTAATAAGCAAAAGTAACGAGCGATTTAGTGCAGACATGTCAAGTTCACCAACCAGTTAAAATGATCATTCTAAACTGTTGGTGCCCATTGAGTAAAAGCTTATAAGTGAAAAATAATGCATGGCATCACGCAGTTTCGGATATACGAGATTACTTGGACGATGTCGTACATATTTCCATCTCAAATTTTGTTACAATATAGAAAATTGAGCTAGCTTAACGTGGGAATTGGATTCATGTCATTCTACGCTCTAAATAAATATGGACGATTTAGTGTGGACATGTCAAGTTAATCGGCCAGTTAATATGATCAATCTAAACAGATCATTGCTGCTCATTGAGTAAATGCTTATAAATGAAGAATAATGCATGACATCCGTAGTTTTGAATAGATTGGATTATTTGGCCGCTTTGTCGTATCTCTTTCTGTCTCAAATTATGTCTCAATATAGAAAATTGAACTAGCTTAATGAGGCATTGGATTCGTGTCATTTTGAGCTATAAATAAAACTTATGAACGATTTGGTGAAGACGTGTCCAGATGAATGGCCAGTTAAAATGATCATTCTAAACTTATCATTGGTGCTCATTGAGTAAAGTCCTATAAAGAAATCATAATGCATGCCATCACGCAATTTCGGATAGATTGGATTACTTAAACGCTTTGTCGTATCTATTTTTATCTCAAAATTTGTTACAATATAGAAAATTGAACTATCTTAATGTGGGCATTGGATTCGTTATACTCTAAGATAATAACCAAAAGTTACGGACGATTAAGTACAGACATGTCAAGTTGATCGGCCAGCTAAAATGATCATTCTAAACTGATCATTGGTGCTTATTGAGTAAAGGCTTATAAATGAAGCATAATGTATGACATCTCTTAGTTTGCGATAGAATAGATTACTTGGACGCTTTGTCGTATCTATTTTTGACTCAAATTTTGTCTCAATATAGAAAATTGAACTATCTTAACGTGGGCATTGGATTCGTTACATTCTAAGCTATGAAGCAAAAGTTACAGACGATTTAGTGCAGACATGTCAATTTGATCAACTTGTTAAAATGATCTTTCTAAGCTGATCATTGGTGCCCATTGAGTAAAAGCTTATAAATGAAGAATAATGCACGGCATCACGCCGTTTGGGTTAGAGTGGATTACTTGCACGCTTTTCGTATCTATTTCCGTTTCAAATTTTTTTACAATATAAAAAATCGATCTAGCTTAACGTGGGCATTGGATTTGTGTCATTCTACACAGTAAATAAATACAGACGATTTAGAGTGGACTGGTCAAGTTGATCGGCCAGTTAATATGATCATTCTAAACTGACATTGTTGCTCATTGAGTAAATACTTTTAATGAAGCATAATGCATAGCATCACACAGTTTTGGATATTTTGTATTTCTTGGATGCTTTGTCGTTTCTATTTCTGTCTCAATTTTTTTCTCAATATAAATGATTGAACTAGCTTATCGTGGGCATTAAATTCGTGTCATTATGAGCTACAAATCAAAACTTATGAACGATTTGGTGAACACATGTCCACTTGATCAGCCAGTTAAAATTGATCACTATAAAATGATCATTGGTGCTCATTGAGTAAAGGGCTATAAATAAAGCATAATGCATGGCATCACGCAGTTTGGGATAGATTGGATTACTTGGATACTTTTTCGTATCTATTTCCCTCTCGAATTTTTTTACTATATAGAAAATTGAGCAAAATCAACGTGGCCATTGGATTCGTGTCATTCTGAGCTATAAATCAAAAGTTAGGGAAAATTTACTGCAAACATGTCTAGTTGATCGGCCATTTAAAATGATCATTCTAAACTGATAATTGGCGCTCATTGAGTAAGAGCTTAGAAATGAATCATAATGCATGGCATCTCGCAGTTTGGGATAGAATAGATTACTTGAATGCTTTGTTTTATCTATTTCTATCTCAAATTTTGTCTCAATAGAAAATATTGAACTAGTTTAAAGTGGGCACTGGATTCATGTCATTCTAAGTTATAAATCAAAAGTTATGGACGATTTAGCGTAGACATGTCAAGTTGATAGACAAGTTAAAATGATTATTCTAAAGTGATCATTTGAGCTCATTGAGTAAAAGCTTATAAATAAAGAATAATGCATGGCATCATGCAGTTTGCGATAGACTGGATTACTTGCACACTTGTCATATCGATTTCCGTCTCAAATTTTGTTACAATATAGAAAATTGAGCTAGCTTTATGTGGGTATTGGATTCTTGTCATTCTACGCTCTTAATAAATATGGACGATTTAGTGTGGACATGTTAAGTTGATCGGCCAGTTAATATAATCATTCTAAACTGATCATTGTTGCTCATTGAGTAAATGCTTATAAATGAAGCATAATGCATGATATCACGCAGTTTTGGATAGATTGGATTACTTGGACGCTTTTTGGTATCTATTTATGTCTCAATTTTTATCTCAATATAGAAAATTGAACTATCTTAACGTGGGCACTGGATTCGTGTCATTCTGACCTACAAATCAAAACTTACGAACGATTTGGTAAAGACATGTCCACTTGATCAGCTAGTTAAACTGATTGTTATAAAATGAGCATTGGTGCTGATTGAGTAAAGGCCTATTAATAAAGCATAATGCATGGCATCACGTAGTTTGGTATAGATTGGATTACCTTGATGCTTTGTCATATCAATTTCTGTTTCAAACATTGTCTTAATATAGAAAATTCAGCTAAATCAACGAGGGCATTGGATTCGTGTCACTCTGAGCTATAAATAAAAAGTTAGGGATAGTTTACTGCAGACATCTCAAGTTGATCGGCTGTTAAAAATGATCATTCTAAACTGATCATTGGTGCTCATTGAGTAAAAGCTTATAAATGATTATAATGCATTGCAGCTCGCAGTTTGGGATAGAATGGAATACTTATATGCTTTGTTGATTCTATTTCTGTCTCAAATGTTGTCTCAATGGAGAAAAATGAACTAGCTTAACGTGGGCACGGGATTCATGTTATTCAAATTTATTAATCAAAAGTTACGGCCGATTTAGTACAGACATGTCAAGTTGATAGACAAGTTAAAATGAGTATTCTAAACTGATCATTGGTGCTCATTGAGTAAAAGCTTAAAAATGAAGAACAATGCATGGCATCACGCAGTTTGGGATAGAATGGATTACTTCTATGCTTTGTCGTATCTATTTCTGTCTCAAATTTTGCCACAATATAGAAAATTGAGCTAGCTTAACGTGGGCATTGGATCCATGTCATTTTGAGCTATAAATTAAAAGGTGTGGACAATTTAGCGGGGACATGTCATGTTGGTCAGCCAGTTATATGCTCATTCTAAACTAATCATTGGTGCTCATTGAGTAAAGGCTTATAAATCAAACATAATGCATGACGTTACGCAGTTTTGGATATATTGGATTACATGAACGCTTTGTTGATGCAATTTTAGTATTAAATTTCACCACAATATAGAAAATTGAGCTACCTTTATGTTGGCATTGGATTCGTGTCATTCAGTGCTCAAAATCAAAAGTTACGGACGATTTATTGCGGACATGTCAAGTTGATAAGAGAGTTAATATGATTATTCTAAACAGATCATTGGTTTTCATTGAGTAAAGGCTTATAAATGAAACATAATGCATAGCATAACGCATTCTTAGATAGATTAAATTACTTGGACGCTTTGTCGTATCTAATTTTTTCAAAATATAGCAAAATTGAACTAGCTTAACGTGGGCATTGGATTCGTGTCATTCTAAGCTACAATTCAAAAGTTAAGGATGATTTAGTGTGGACCTGTCAAGTTGATCGGCCGGTTAAAATGATCATTCTAAACTTATCATTGGTGCTCATTGAGTAAAGGCTTACAAATGAAGCATAATGCATGGCATCTCTCAGTTTATGATTGAATGGATTACTTGGATGCTTTGTTGTACATATTTTTGTCTCAAATTTTGTCTCAATATAGAAAATTGAACTATCTTAACGTAGGCATTGGATTCATTACATTCTAAGCTATAAAGCAAAGTTACGGACGATTTATGGCAGATATGTCAAGTTGATCGGCTAGTTAATATGATCATTTTAAACTGACCATTGCTGCTCCTTAAGTAAAGGCTTAGAAATGAAGCATAATGCAAGGCATCATGTAGTTTAGGATAGATTGGATTACTTGAATGCTTTGATGGATCTATTTTCATCTCAATTTTTTCACAATATAGAAAATTGAGCTAGCTTAACGTGGACATTAGATTCATGTGATTCTGAACTCTAATTCAAAACTTAAGGATGGTTTAGTGTAGACGTGTCAAGTTGATCGGCCAGTTAAAATGATCATTGTAAACTCATCATTGGTTCTCACTGAGTCAAGGATTACAAATGAAGCATAATGCATGGCATCTCGCAGTTTGCGATAGAATGGATTACTTGGATGCTTTGTCGTATCTATTTCTATCTCAAATTTTGGCTAAATATAGAAAATTGAAAAATCTAAACGTGGGCATTGGATTCGTTACATTCAATGCTATAAAGCAAAGTTACGGACAATTTATTGCAAAAATGTCAAGTTGATTGGCCAGTTAATATGATCATTTTAAGCCGATCATTGGTGCTCATTGAGTAAAAAGCTTAGAAATGAAGATAAATGCAAGGTATCACGCAGTTTGGGATAGGTTAGGTTACTTGAACGCTTTGATGGATCTATTTCCGTCTTAAATTTTATCACAATATAGCAAATTGAGCTAGCCAAACGTGGGCACTGGATTCGTGTCATTCTATGCTCTAAATCAAAAGTTACAGATGATTTCGTGCGGACATGTCAAGTTGATCGGCAAGTTAATATGATTATTCTACACTGATCATTAGTGCTCATTGAATAAATTCTTATAAATGAAGCATAATGCATGACATCATGCAGTTTTGGGATAGATTGGATTACTTGGACGCTTTGTGGTATCTATTTATGTCTCAATTTTTGTCTCGATATAGAAAATTGAACTATCTTAACGTGGGCATTGGATTCGTGTCATTCTGACCTACAAATCAAAACTTACGAACGATTTGGTAAAGACATGTCCACTTGATCAGCCTGTTAAAATGATCGTTACAAAATGATCATTGGTGCTGATTGAGTAAAGGCCTATTAATAAAGCATAATGCATGGCATCACGTTGTTTGGTACAGATTGGATTACTTGGACGCTTTGTCGTATCTATTTCTATTTCAAACATTGTCTCAATATACAAAATTGAGCTAAATCGACGTGGGCATTGGATTCGTGTCACTCTGAGCTATAAATAAAAAGTTAGGGACAGTTTACTGCATATATCTCAAGTTAATCGGCTATTTTAAATGATCATTCTAAAGTGATCATTGGTGCTCATTGAGTAAAAGCTTATAAATGAATCATAATGCATGGCAGCTCGCAGTTTGGGATAGATTGGAATACTTATACGCTTTGTTGATTCTATTTCTGTCTCAAATGTTGTCTCAATAGAGAAAATTGAACTAGCTTAACGTGGGCACTGGATTCATGTTATTCAAATTTATTAATCAAAAGTTACAGCCGATTTAGTACATACATGTCAAGTTGATAGACAAGTTAAAATGATTATTCTAAACTGATCATTGGTGCTCATTAAGTAAAAACTTATAAATGAAGAACAACGCATGGCATCACGCAGTTTCGGATAGAACGGATTACTTCTATGCTTTGTCGTATCTATTTCTATCTCAAATTTTGTCACAATATAGAAAATTGAGCTAGCTTAACGTGGGCATTGGATCCATGTCATTTTGAGCTATAAATTAAAAGGTATGGACGATTTAGCGTGGACATGTCAAGTTGATCGGCCAGGTATTGTGATCATTCCAAACTTATCATTGGTGCTCATTGAGTAAAGGCTTATAAATGAAGCAAAATGCATGGTATCACATAGTTTTGATAAATTGGATTACTTGGACCCTTTGTTGTATCTATTTCTGTCTCAAATTTTTTCATAGTATAGATAAATTGAGCGAGCTTAATGTGGGCATTGTAATCGTGTCATTCTGAGCTCTAAATCAAAAGTTACGGATGATTTGGTGTGTACATGTCAAGTTGATCTGCCATTTAAAGTGATCACTCTAAACTGATCGTAATGGCTCATTGAGTAAAGGCTTATAGATGAAGCATAATACATGAAATCACACAGTTTTGGATAGATTGGATTACTTGGACGCTTTGTCGTATCTATTTATGTCTCAAATTTTGTTACAATATAGAAAATTGAACTAGCGTATCATGGGCATTGGATTCGTGTTATTATGAGCTATAAATAAAAACTACGGACAATTTAGTGAAGACATGTCAAGTTTTTCAACCAGTTAAAAGGATCATTCTAAAATGATCATTGGTGCTCATTGAGTAAAGGCTTATAAATGAAGCATAATGCATGACATTACGTCGTTTTGGATAGATTGATTACTTGGAGGACTTGTCGAAGCAATTTTAGTCTTAAATTTTATCAAAATATAGAAAATTGAGCAAGATTAACTGGGCATTGGATTCGGAGCTCTATATCAAAAGTTATAGACGATTTAGTGCAGACATGTCCAGTTGATCGGCGATTTAAAATAATTATTCTAAACTAATCATTGGTGCTCATTGTGTAAAGGCTTATAAATGTAGCATAATGCATTGAATCACCGATTACTTGGACGCTTTGTCATATCTAGTTCTCTCTCAAATTTTATCACAATATAGATAAATTGAGCTAGCTTAACGTGGACAATGGAAGCATGTCATTCTGAGCTCTAAATAAAAAGTTACGGATCATTTAGTATGGTGATGTCAAGTTGATAGGCCATTTAAAGTGATCATTCTAAACTGATCATTGGTGCTCATTGAGTAAATGCTTATAAATGAAGTATAATGCATGGCATCACAAAGTTTTGGATTGATTGGATTACTTGGACGCTTTGTCGTATCTATTTCTATGAAATTTTTTGTCACAATATAGATAGATGAGGTAGCTTAATGTGGGCATTGGATTCGTGTCATTATGAGCTACAAGTAAAAAGTTATAGACGATTTAGTGCAGACATGTCAAGTTGATCGGCCAGTTAATATGATCATTCTTAACTGATCATTGGTTCTCATTGAGTAAAGGTTTATAAATGAAGCATAATGCATGGCATCACACATTTTAGGATAGATTGGATTAGTTGGACTCTTTGTCGTATCTATTTCTGTCTCAAATTTTGTCACAATATAGATAAATTGAGCTAGCTTAATGTGCGCATTAGAATCGTGTAATTCTGAGCTCGAAATCAAAAGTTATGGACGATTAAGTGTGGACATGTGAAGTTGATCGGGCATTTAAAGTGATCACCCTTAACTGATCATTGGTGCTCATTGAGTAAAGACCTATAAATGAAACATAATGCATGGCATCACACAGTTTTGGATAAATTGGATCACTTGGATGGTTTTTCACATCTATTTATGTGTCGAATTTTGTCAGAATATAGACATTATTGGTAGCTTAACATGGGCATTGGATTCGTGTCATTATGAGCTATAAATCAAAAGTTATGGACGATTTAGTGCAAACATGTCAATTTGATCGGCCAGTTAATATGATCATTCTAAATTGATCATTTGGTGCTCATTGAGTAAAGGCTTATAAATGAAGCATAATGCATAGCATCACGCAGTTAGGGATAGATTGGATTACTTGGATGCTTTATCCTCTCTATTTCTTCCTCAAATTTTGTCACAATATAGAAAATTGAGCTAGCTTAACATGAGAATTTCATTCGTGTAATTCTGAACTCTAAATCAAAAGTTACTGACGATTTAGTGCGGACATGTCAAGTTGATCGGCCAGGTAAACTGATCATTTTAAACTGATCATTGGTGCTGATTGTGTAAAGGCTTCTAAATGAAGCATAATGCTTGGCACAATATAGAAAATTGAACTAGCTTAATGTGGGCAATGGATTTAGTGCAAACATGTCAAGTTGATCGGCTAGTTAAAATGATCATTATAAACTGATCATTAGTGCTAGTTGAGTAAAAGCTTATAAATAAAGAATAATGCACGGTATCACGCAGTTTGGGATAGACTAGATTACTTGGACGCTTTTTCGTATCTATTTCTATCTCAAATTTTGTCATAGTATAGAAAATTGAGCTAGGTTAACTTGGGCATTGGATTCGTGTCATTATGAGCTATAAATCAAAAATTATAGACGATTTGGTGCAGACATTTCAAGTTCATCGGCCAGTTAAAGTGATCATTCTAAACTGATAATTGGTGATCATTCTAAACTTATAATTGGTGATCATTAAGTGAGGCGTAGAAATGAAGCATAATGCATGGCATCACGTAGTTTGTGATAGATTTGAGTACTTGGATGCTTTGTCGTATCTAGTTCTGTTTCAAATTTTGTCACAATAAAAAAAATTGAACTAGCTTAATGTGGGCAATGGTTTCGTGTCATTCTAAATTATAAATCAAAAGTTATGGATGATTTGGTGCGGACATGACAAGTTGATCGGTAAGTTAAAATGATCATTCTAAATTTATCATTGGTGCTCATTGAGTAAAAGCTTATAAATGAAAAAATAATGCATGGCATCACAAAATTGGGAAGAATAGGATTACTTGGACACTTGGTCGTATCAATTTCTGTCTCAAATTTTGTCACAATATAGAAAAATTGAGCTAGCTTAACGTCAGCATTTGATTCGTGTCATTCTGAGTTCTAAATCAAAAGTTACAGACGATTTAGTGCGAATATATCAAGTTGATAGGCCAGTTAAATTGATCATTCTAAACTGATCATTGATGCTGATTGAGGAAAGGCTTATAAGTGAAGCATAATGCATGCCATCAAGCACTTTGGGATAGATTGGATTATTTGGACGCTTCGTCGTATCTAGTTCTGTCTTAAATTTTGTCACATATAGAAAATTGAACTAGCTTAATGTGGGCATTGGATTCGTGTCACTATGAGCTACAAATCAAAAGATATGGACAATTTAGTGCAGAAATGTCAAGTTTATCGACCAATTAAAATGATCATTCTAAACTTGATCATTGGTGCTAATTGATTAAACGCTTATAAATGAAGAATAATGCATGGCGTCACACAGTTTGTGATGGACTGGATTACTTGGTCACTTTCTCATATCTATTTATTTCTCAAATTTTGTCACAATATAGAAAATTGAGGTAGGTTAACTTAGGCATTGGATTCGTGTCATTCTGAGCTCTAAATCGAAAGTTATGGACGATTTAGTGCGTACATGTCAAGTTGAACGGCTAGTTAAAGTGATCATTCAAAAATGATCATTGGTGCTCATTGAGTAAAGGGTATTAAATGGAGCATTATGCATGGCATCACATAGTTGTAGATAGAATGGATTACTTGGACGCTTTGTCATATCTATTTCTGCCTCAGATTTTGTTACATTATAGAAAATTGAGCTAGCATAACGTGTTCATTGGATTCGTATTTTCTGAGCTCTAACTCAGAAGTTACGAACGATTTAGTGGGGGAATATCAAGTTGATCAGCGAGTTAAAATGATCATTCTTAAGTGATCATTGGTGCTCATTAAGTAAAGGCTTATAAATGAGGCATAAAGCTTGGCATCACGCAATTTGGGATAGATAGGATTACTTGGATACATTGTCGTATTTAGTTCTGTTTCAAATTTTCTCACAATATAGAAAATTGAACTAGCTTAATGTGGGCCTTGGATTCGTGTCATTCTAAGCTACAAATCAAAAGTTATGGACGATTTAGTGCCGACATGTCGAGTTATCCGGTCAGTTAAAATTATCATTCTAAACTATCATTGGTGCTCATTAAGAAACGTTTATATATGAAGAATAATGCATGGCATCACATAGTTTGGGATGGAATGGATTATTTGAACGCTTTTTCATATCTATTTATTTCTCAAATTTTGTCACAATATAGAAAAATTGAGCTAGCTTAACGTCAGCATTGGATTCATGTCATTCTGAGTTCTAAATCAAAAGTTACAGACGATTTAGTGCGAATATATCAAGTTGATAGGCCAGTTAAATTGATCATTCTAAACTGATCATTGATGCTGATTGAGGAAAGGCTTATAAGTGAAGCATAATGCATGCCATCAAGCACTTTGGGATAGATTGGATTATTTGGACGCTTCGTCGTATCTAGTTCTGTCTTAAATTTTGTCACATATAGAAAATTGAACTAGCTTAATGTTGGCATTGGATTCGTGTCACTATGAGCTACAAATCAAAAGATATGGACGATTTAGTGCAGAAATGTCAAGTTTATCGGCCAATTAAAATGATCATTCTAAACTTGATCATTGGTGCTAATTGATTAAACGCTTATAAATGAAGAATAATGCATGGCGTCACACAGTTTGTGATGGACTGGATTACTTGGTCACTTTCTCGTATCTATTTATTTCTCAAATTTTGTCACAATATAGAAAATTGAGGTAGGTTAACTTGGGCATTGGATTCGTGTCATTCTGAGCTCTAAATCAAAAGTTACTGACGATTTAAAGCGAACATGTCACGTTCATCGGGGAGTTAAAGTGATCATTCTAAACTGATCATTGGTGCTCATATAGTAAGCCTTTTAAATTAGGAATAAAGCATGACATCACACAGTTTGGGATAAGCTGGATTACTTGGACGCTTTGTCTTATCTAGTTCTATTTCAAATTTTGTCACAATATAGAAAATTGAATTAGCTTAATGTGGGCAATTGATTCGTGTCATTCTGAGCTATAAATCAAAAGTTATGAACGATTTAGTGCCGACATGACAAGTTGATCTGCTAGTTAAAATGATATTTCTAAACTGATCATTGGTGCTCAGTGAGTAAAAGCTTATAAATAAAAAATAATGCATGGCATCACGCAGTTTGGGAAAGATTGGATTACTTGGATGCTTTGTTGTATCTATTTCTCTCTCAATTTTTGTCACAATATAGAAAATTGAGCTAGTCTAACATGAGAATTTGATTCGTGTAATTCTGAACTCTAAATCAAAAGTTACTGATGACGTAGTGCAGACATGTCAAGTTGATCGGCCAGTTAAAGTGATCATTCTAAACTGATCATTGGTGCTGATTGTGTAAAGGCTTCTAAATGAAGCATAATGCATGGCACAATATAGAAAACTGAACTAGCTTAATCTGGGCATTGGATTCATGTCATTCTGAGCTCTAAATCAAAATTTATGGACGATTTAGTGCAGACATGTCAAGTTGATCGCCCTTTTAAAATGATCATTTTAAAAGGATCATTGTTGCTCATTGAGAAAAAGCTTATAACTGAAAAATAATGCATGGCATCACGCAGTTTGGGAAAACTGGATTACTTGGACTCTTTGCCATATCTATTTCTGTCTCAAATTTTATCACAATATAGAAAATCGAGCTAGCTTAACATGGGCATTTGATTCGTGTCATTCTAATCTCTAAATCAAAAGTTACGGACGATTTAGTGAGGACATGTCAAGTTGATCAGCCAGATCAAGTGATCATTGCAAACTGATCATTGGTGCTGATTCAGTAAAGGCATATAAATGAAGCATAATGCATGGCATCACGCAGATTGGGATAGATTGGATTACTTAGAAGCATTGTCGTATCTAGTTCTATCTCAAATTTTGCACAATATAAAAAATTGAACTAGCTTAATGTGGGCATTGGGTTCGTGTCATTCTCAGCTATAAATCAAAAGTTATGGACGATATAGTCCAGACATGTCAATTTGGTCGGCCAGTTAAAATGATCATTTTAAACTGATCGTTGGTGGTCAATAAGTAAAAGCTTATAAATTAAGAATAATGCATGGGATCATGAAGTTTGGGATAGACTGGAATACTTGGATGCTTTATCGTATCTATTTCTGTCTCAAATTTTGTTTCGCTATAGAAACTTGAGCTAGCTTAACGTGGGCATTGGATTCGTGTGCTTCTGAGCTCTAAATCAAAAGTAGTGGACGATTTAGGGCGGACATGTCAAGTTGATCGGCGAGTTAAAATAATCATTCTAAACTGATCATTGGTGCTCATTAAGTAAAGGCTTATAAATGAAGCATCAAGCATAAACCACGCAGTTTGGGATAGATTGGATTAGTTGGACACTTTGTTGTATCTAGTTATGTTTCAAATTGATCACAATATAGAAAATTGAACTAGCTTAATGTGGGCATTAGATTCGTGTCATTCTGAGCAATAAATCAAAATTTATGGACGATTTAGGGCATACATGACAAGTTGATCACCCAGTTAAAATGATCATTATAAACTAAACATTGTTTCTCATTGAGTAAAAGCTTATAAATGAAGAATAATGCATGGCATCATGCAGTTTGGGATGGATTGGTTTACCTGGATGCCTTATCGTATCTATTTCAGTCTCAAATCTTGTCACATTATAGAAAATTGAACTACTTAATGCGGGCATTGGATTCGTGTAATTCTGACCTACAAATCAAATGTTATGGACAATTTAATGTGGACATGACAAGTTGATTGGCCGGTTAATATGATTATTCTAAACTGATCATTGGTGCTCATTGAGTAAAACCTTATAAATGAACAATAATGCATGGCATCACGCTGTTAGGAATCGATTGGATTACATGGATGCTTTGTCGTATCTATTTCTGTCTCAAATTTTGTCAAAATGTAGAAAACTGAATTAGCTTAATGTGTGCATTGGATTCGTGTCATTTTAAGCCACAAATCAAAAGTTATGGACATGTCAAGTTGATTGGCCAGTTAAAATGATCGTTCTAAACTGATCATTGGTGCTCATTGAGTAAACGCTTATAAATGAAGAATAATGCATGGCATCGTGCAGTTTGGGATGAACTGGATTACTTGGATGCTTTTTCGTATCTATTTATTTCTCAAACTTTATCAGAATATAGAATATTGAGCTAGTTTAACGTGGGCATTGGGTTCATGCCATTCTGAGTTCTGAATCAAAAGTTATGGATGATTTAGTCCGGACATGTCAAGTTGATTAGGCAGTTAAAGAGATCATTATAAACTGATCATTGGTGCTCATTGAGTAAAAGCTTATAAATGAAGCATAATGCATGGCATCACGCAGTTTGGAATAGATTGGATTACTTGGACACATTGTCGTATGTAGTTATGTTTCAAATTTTTTCACAATATAGAAAATTGATATGTGGGCAATTGATTTGTGTCATTCTGAGCAATAAATCAATAGTTATGGACTATATAGTGCAAACATGTCAAGTTGATCGGTCAGTTAAAATGATCATTCTAAACTGAACGTTGGTGCTCATTGTGTAAAAGCTTATAAATGAAGAATAATGCATGGCGTCACGCAGTTTGGAATGGACTGGATTACTTGAACGCATTTTCGTATAAATTTCTATCTCAAATTTTGTCACAATATAGAAAATGGTGCTAGTTTTAAGTGGGAAATGGATTCGTGTCATTCTGAGCTATAAATCGAAAGTTATGATCGATTTAGTGCGAACATGTCAAGTTGATCGGCTAGTTAAAGTGATTATTCGAAACTAAGTATTGGTGCTCCTTACGTAAAAGCTTATAAATGAAGCGTAAAGCATGACATCACATAGTTTTGGATAGATTGGATTACTTGGACGCTTTGTCGTATCTATGTTTGTCTCAAATTTTGTTACATTATAGAAAATTGAACTAGTTTAACGTGGGCATTGGATTCATGTCATTCTCAGCTCTAAATCAAACGTTATGGATGATTTAATGCGGACATGTCAAGTTGATCAACGAGTTAAAATGATCATTCTAAACTGATCACTGGTGCTCATTAAGTAAAGGCTTATATATGAAGCATAAAGCATGACATCACGTAGCTTAGGATAGATTGGATTACATGGACGTTTTACCATATCTATTTCTATCTTAAATTTTGTAAGAATTATATAAAATTGAGCTAGCTTAACTTGGACATTAGATTCGTGTCATTCTGAGCTCTAAATCAAAAGTTTTTGACGATTTAGTGCATACATGTCAAGTTGATCAGCTAGTTAAAATGATCATTCTAAACTGATCATTGGTGCTCATTAGGTAAAAGCTTATAAATGAAGCATAAAGCATGGCATCACGCGGTTTGTGATAGATTGGATAACTTCGACGCTTTGTCATCTCAATTTTTGTCTCAAATTTTGTCAAAATATAGAAAATTGGGCTAGCTTAACGTGGGCATTTTATTCATGTCATTATTAGCTCTAAATCAAAAGTTACGGATGATATAGTATCGTCATGTCAAGTTGATCGGCCAGCTAATATGATTACTTTAAACTGATCATTGGTGCTCATTGAGTAAAGGCTTATAAATGAGGCATAATGCATGACATCACAGAGTTTGGGATAGATTGGATTACTTGGATGTTTTGTCGTAGCTGGTTCTGTCTCAAACTTTGTCATAATATAGAAAATTGAGCTAGCTTAACGTGGGCGTTAGATTCGTGTCATTCTGAACACTAAATCAAAAGTTACGAACGATTTAGTGCGGATATATCAAGTTGATCGGCCATTTAAAGTCATCATGCTAAACTGGTCATTGGTGCTCATTAAGTAAAGGCGTATAAATGAAGCATTATGCATGACAACATGCAGTTTGAGATAGATTGGATTATTTGGACGCCTTGTCGTATCTAGTTCTGTCTCAAGTTTTGTCACAATATAGAAAATTAAACTAGCTTAATGTGGGGATTGGATTGTTGTCATTCGGAGCAATAAATCCAAAATTATTGATGATTTAGTGCAGACATGAAAAGTTGATTGGCCAGTTAAAATGATCATTGAAATTTATAATTGGTGCTCACTGAGTAAAAGCTTATAAATGAAAAATATTGCATGGCATCACGCAGTTTGGGATGGTTGGATTACTTAGATGCTTTTTCGTATCTATTTTTGTATCAAATTTTATAACAATATAGAAAATTGAGCTAGCGTAACATGGACATTGGTTCGTGTCATTTTGAGCTCTAAATCAAAAGTTACAGACGATTTTGATACAAGCCTTGAATCAAGGCCGTAACACTCTCGGGCTGGTTGGAGAAGATTAGGCGAGAAACTCGGCCTTAGGCTTCTGAGGTATGGTTTTCTGGTGGGTATTGGGTGGTGGGGTAAGGTTAACCACATGAGGGATGGAAAGCCTCGTGATAAATCACAATCTTAGAAGCTAGGAGGGCTGGTCTCAAATAGGGTTCTAAGCGATAGAGTTTTGTGAGGAAAACTCTAAGAAAAAGTGCTCTCTTTATTAATAATCAAAAACTTGTCGAAATACAATGCTGAAATGAGCCTTATTAATATGCTCAGCCGCTTTGACCTTCTAGGGTCGAGCCAAAAAGAAAAGGAAAGAATACAAAAGTGCAAAAGGGAAAGATTACAAAAGAGAATAACCGAAAAAGGACACCTACTTAAATGTTCTTGACTCAATAAATAGAAAACTACTAATTCCTGTCCTGCAAAATAGAAAAGGCAAGTATATAATTGATAACTTACCGACTTACCATTCGGCCAAGAAATGGAAGGTGGCCGACCTTTGTCACACGCGCTTTATTCTTCAATTTGGAGTAGGGTTATGAAATGTTGGACCTTGACCTCTTTTTCCACGAGAGCCCAAGTCTCTGGAGTCCTTTGAGATGTTGAGAAGCCCTTGGATTCATCCTTGTACTCTTGGCCCAATGCTCCTTGTCGTTGGTCTTCTAGGAGCTTGTCTACCCATAAGCTGAACTTGTGGAAGAGTGCCCTTGTTCTGCTCCTTGTCATGGCTCCTGGTGGCACCACTGGTGTAGAGACTTCATGTACGTTGATGCCTTGGAGCTGATAGCTGATTTGATCCGAATCTTCTTGTTAGAGGTGGAAACGGGGGTGTGATCACTTGAGCCAGCTGGACCATGTGTAGAGCTGGCCGAGTTGAGATTGGCGCCGGCCAGATCGATTTGTGGGCCGGCGGCATCACCAGCTGGGCCGGCGGTGTTAATCACGTCGCTGCCAGTTAGTCCAGAGGTTTGGGCCTCTCCTCCGGAGAAGTTGGTCGGCCCGGCCCGGCTGATCGTATGGCCGGCTGTACCGCTTGGCCCCGCAGACGAGCCAAATGGCCCGGCTGTCTCGGGCAAGCCTTCTGGTTGGCCATTTTGGTCTTTTGGCCGGCCATACAATCTGGTGTTCTCATCATCCTCTACTCCTTCAGTAGGTTTTGACCTCAATACTGGTTCATCTGCAAGGAAAGGAGGTAAATCAGTCACATTGAATGTGTTAGACACATTAAACTCACCTGGAAGTTCAAGCTGGTAGGCGTCGTTGTTGATCCTCTCCAGCACACTGAATGGTCCATCTCCTCTGGGGGGCAGCTTGGAACTCCTTAGGTTGGGGAATCTCTCTTGCCGTAGGTGTAGCCACACCCAATCGCCTGGTTGGAAGATCAATTCCCGTCTACCCTTGTTGCCATGAGTCACGTACTGCCCGGTCCTCTTCTCCATGTTCTCTTCTACCTTCTGGTGCAATCTCTTGATGAATTCTTCCTTAGATGCTCCATTGAGGTTGGTTATTTCTGCTGGTGGCAGTGGTTTTTGCTCCAAAGGCGCTTGAGGGTTGAAGCCGTAGACCACTTCAAAAGGGGTCTTCTTTGTGGCTGAATGCGCAGCTCGGTTGTAAGCAAAATCAATGAATGGCAGGCACTCCACCCATGTCTTGAGGTTCTTCCCAAGTGTGGTCCTGAGAAGAGTTGACAATGTCCGGTTGACCACTTCAGTTTGGCCATCGGTTTGGGGGTGGCACGTGCTAGAGAAGAGCAGCTTCGTGCCTAGCTTTCTCCACAGGGTCCTCCAGAAGTGGCTGA
Organism: Pugionium cornutum; assembly: GCA_018901935.1. NCBI lineage: Eukaryota > Viridiplantae > Streptophyta > Magnoliopsida > Brassicales > Brassicaceae > Pugionium > Pugionium cornutum. The sequence continues at coordinate 49,635 of JAENJI010000878.1, read as the reverse complement.
GGAATTTGGTGTCTCTACCTGACACGATTGTCCTTGGCACTCCATGAAGTCGTACTACCTCCCTGAAAAACAGTTCTGCCGTTTGCGTGGCATCATTAACATTGGCACACGGTATGAAATGTGCCATCTTAGAAAATCGGTCCACCACTACAAAGATAGCATCTTTGTGGTTGGTCTTGGGCAGACCTAGAACGAAGTCCATGGAGATTTCTACCCATGGTTGTGTAGGTATGGGCAGAGGCAGATACAACCAATGAGGGTGCACTCGAGACTTCGCATTCTTGCAAGTGATACACCTTGCACAATGGGCTTCTACTAACCTCTTGATGTGTGGCCAATAGAAGTGCTCGTTGACCACAGCTAGTGTCTTGTCAACACCAAAGTGGCCCATAAGACCTCCTCCATGAGCTTCTCGGGTGATAAGCTGTCGTAGAGATCCTTGTGGTATGCACAACCTTCTTTCCCAGAAAAAGAACCCATCATGGATGTAAAACTTACCATGACTCCATGTGACACACTCGTTGTAGCTCTCAGCAAAGTCAGGATCATCCTTATACATGTCCTTGATGTGCTCAAATCCTAAGACCTTTGCTTCCATTGTAGATATCAAAGCAAACCTCTTTGATAGTGCATCGGCTACCACATTATCCTTGCCCTTCTTGTACTTGATGACGTAAGAGAAGGTTTCTATGAACTCCATCAACCTAGCACGTCTTCTCTTGAGGTTGGTTTGCCCTCTAAGGTGTTTGAGAGTCTCGTGATCAGTGTGGATCACAAACTCCTTGGACAACAAGTAATGTTGCCAAGTCTCCAAAGCTCGGACTAGGGCATAGAGCTCCTTGTCATAGGTGGGGTAATTCAGTGAGGCCCCACCTAACTTCTCACTGAAGTATGCCACTGGTCTTCCTCCTTGGGTTAGCACTGCTCCTATGCCTATTCCATAGACATCACACTCCACCTCAAACGTGTTGTTGAAGTCGGGCAGGACTAGCACTGGTGCATGCGTGAGGCTGTCCTTCAAGGCCTGGAATGCCTTCTCTTGAGCTTCTCCCCAGCTAAACCCCACATTCTTCTTCACTACTGCCGTCAATGGTGAGGTAACGCTGCTGAAGTTGGGCACAAATCTCTGGTAGAAGCTGGCCAAACCGTGAAAGCTTCTTACTTGGCTGATGTTGCTCAGTGTTGGCCATTCTTGTATGGCTCAAATCTTTTCCTCATCAACCTGTAAGCCCTGTGAACTCAAAACAAAGCCTAAGAAAACAAGCTTGTTAGTACAAAAGGTGCAATTCTTGAGATTGGCATAAAACGCTTCTTGACGAAGGGTTTTAAGTACCATCTCAAGATGTGTAAGATGTTCCCGAAGGCATTTACTGTAAAGAAGTATGTCATCAAAGTATACTACTACAAAATTACTGATGTACGCCATAAGAACTTGGTTCATAAGGCGCATGAAGGTGCTTTGGGCATTAGTCAAGCCAAATGGCATGACTGTCCACTCGTAGAGCCCTTGCTTTGTCTTGAAAGCAATCTTCCACTCATAACCTTTCTTTCATTCTAACCTGGTGGTATCCACTCTTGAGGTCTATCTTGGAGAAGATCGTGGCTCCACTTAGCTCATCCAGCATGTCATCCAGCTGTGGTATAGGGTGCCGGTACTTGACTGTGATGTTGTTGATGGCTCGGCAGTCTACGCACATTCGCCAAGCCCCATCCTTCTTGGGGACTAGCAATACCGGTACGGCACATGGACTGAGGCTCTCTCGAACATAGCCTCTCTCTAGGAGCTCCTTAACTTTCTTCTCAAGCTCTATGGACTCCTCTGGACTCATCCGGTAGGCTGGTCGATTGGGCAAGGCTGCTCCGGGCATGAGGTCAATGTGGTGCTCTATGCCGCGTAAGGGAGGCAAGCCTGCTTGTATCTCCTCAGGGAATACATCCTGGAACTTGTTGAGCAGGGCTGCTACTTCAGGAGGTAGCTCTACGTGTTCTTTTTCTACACTCAAAACTTCTTTAAAAACCATTAGCAACATTAAGTCCTTCGAGGCTAAAGCTCTCCGGACATGACTCGGTTGAATGAGAAAATTAGATTTAATGAGTTTCTTTTCCTTACTCATTTGTTGTTGTAGCTCGTGTACCTAGGCAGGTGCCAGAGGGGCTAGGCTGACCTTTCTCTTATCGTGCATAAAGGTGTATAGATTGGTCCGGCCATCATGCCTTGTCTCCTTGTCGAATTGTCATGGTCTTCTTAAAAGAAGGTAGCCAGCTTGCATGGGTACCACGTCACAAACTATTTGGTCTTGGTATCTGCACAAACTGAATGGCACGGGTACTTGCTTATGGATGTTGAGCTCCACCTTGTCATCTAGCCATCTCAGTCGATATGGCCTGGGGTGCTTTGTCTTCTCTAGACCTAGCCTATCAACCATATATGCACTAGCCACGTTAGTGCAAGAACCACCATCTATGATGAGGCTACATACCTTGCCCTTGATGGTGCCCCGGCTGTGGAAGATGTTCTCCCTTTGAATGGTCTCGGAGGGGTCTACCATTGCACTGAGGATGCGTCTTGTGACCAGTGATATCACGTGATCTCTGAGGGTTAGAAGTCTTACTAAGCTATCTCTATGAGTTTGCTTTTGTCTACGGGCTTGGTGGCATTGCTTGGTGCCCAAGGCGTCTTAGGTCTGTTGCGTATGTCTTGGCTCTTACGCTTGATGTGCTGTTCAGCCTGGACAGAAAGGTGGAACAAGTCTTTGAAATCACTATAGATTTGTGTCTCTACTTTTCGGCTGATCCTTTCTTGCAATCCATCCAAGAATTGAGCCATCAATGCTTTTTCATCGTCATTGAGCTCCAGCCTATTTCTTAGTCTCTCAAACTCCTCATAGTACTCCTGCACTGATCTTGCGCCTTGTTTAAGAGTACGAAAACGGCGTTGCAAATCTCTATGGAAATAAGGTGGAACAAACCTTTTCCTCATGAGATCCTTCATGTCGACCCAAGAGTCTACGGGTCTCAACCTCCTTCTCCTACGGTCAGAAGCCTCATGATCCCACCAGATGAGGGCATTATCCGTGAGTTGTGCTACTGCCATGGAGACTCTCCTAGGGCCTGGTTGGTTGTAGTGGTCGAAGATGTGATCCATCCTCCTTTCCCAATCTAGATAGGCCTCGTGGTCTACTTTTGCTGCAAAACTAGGAGGTTTTAGTTTGACATCGTGACTGTTTACCCGGTTGTAGGCGTAGTCATCTCCATCCTCATGATGTCTAGGGGGCATTCTTGGTCTCTGGGGGTGACCATATGGCTCGTAGCCATTGCCCTCTGCTTCTGGTTGCCATGGAGGTTCTCTTGGCCTAGGGTAATAGCCGTGAGGCTGTTGGCCCTCATCTTCATCCGTGTGGGGTTCCTCCTGTTCTGGCCGTGCCCTTGGGTGATCAGGACCTTCAGCAGGGTCTTGGTCAGCCCTCACGTGCCTTATGGCCTGGAATCTCACCGGCCTTTCCACATGCTCTAGCCTCTCGCCAATTGATGCGAGTTGTGTTTGGAGGGTGGTGAACATGGCCATCATGGCCTCGGTGGCATCTTGATTTCCTCCTTCAGCCATCGTGTGCTACAAGAAGAAAACAAGGTTAGTTGCTCCTAAGAATTCTTTAGGAGTGGTTTTCTTTTATATTAGGAGAAGATTCAAGTAAAAGGAAAAGTAGAAAAAAGGAAAAAGTAGAAAAAGGAAAAAACCTAACAATTAATGCGCAAATCTTAGCAATTAATGGTGCAAATCTCCTAGATTTTTTTGGTCGATTTTCTTTTGATTTTTCTTGGTAGTTTTCTTTTTTCCAATTTAACTTAAATAATAATGGAAAATATGCTCTAGTAAAAAGGAAAAACGAAGTTGCAATGAAAAGAATGAATCTAAACCCTAGTGATGCACATAGGAGATAGATGCACTCGGTTTGGTTTTTAGGTGATATTTTTCACATTTTTTTTAATAGAACTAAACTACTGCACGAAACTGAATAAAGACTGAATTAAAGGATAGAAAAAACCTGGTTTTAGGAGCTTAAGCTCTGATACCAAAATGATACAAGCATTGAATCAAGGCCGTACACTCGCGTGCTGGTTGGAGAAGATTAGGCGAGAAACTCGGCCTTAGGCTTCTGAGGTATGGTTTTCTGGTGGATATTGGGTGGTGGGCTGAGGTGAACCACACGAGGGATGGAAAGCCTCATGATAAATCACAATCTTAGAAGCTAGGAGGGCTGGTCTCAACTAGGATTCTAAGCGATAGAGTTTTGTGAGGAAAACTCTGAGAAAAAGTGCTCTCTTTATTAATAATCAAAAACTTGTCGAACTACAATGCTGAAAGGAGCCTTATTAATATGCTCAGCAGCTTTGACATGTCAAGTTGATCGGCTAGTTAAAGTGATCATTCTAAACTCATCATTGGTGCTCATGAAGTAAATGCTTATAAATGAAGCATAAAGCATGGCCTCACGCAGTTTGATATAGATTGGATTACTTGGTAGCTTTGTCGTCTCTACTGCTGTCTCAAATTTTGTCAAAATATAGAAAATTTATCTACTTAAGGTGGGCATTGGGTTCGTGTGTTTCTAAGCTTTAAATCAAAAGTTACGGACGATTTAGTGCGGACCTGTCAAGTTGATCGGCCAATTTATATGATTATTCTAAACTGATCATTGGTTCTCATTGAGTAAAGGCTTATAAATGAAGCATAATGCCTGGCATCACACAATTTTGGATAGATTGGATTACTTGAACGCTTTTTATTATCTATTTATGTCTCAAATTTTGTTACAATATAGAAAACTGAGCTAACTTAACGTGGGCAATGGATTCATGTCACAATATAGAAAATTGAGCTAGCTTATCGTGTGTATTGGATTCGTTTCATACTAAGCTATAAAACAAAAGTTACGGAAGATTTAGTGCGTACATGTCAAATTGATCGGCAAGTTAAAGTGATCATTCTAAACTGATAATTGGTGCTTATGTAGTAAAGGCTGATAAATGAAGCATAATGCATGGCATCGCACAGTTTTTGATAGATTGGATTACTTGGATGCTTTTTTGTCTCTGTTTCTGTCTCAAATTTTGTTAAAATATAGAAAATTGAGCTAGCGTAACGTGGGAATTGGATTCGTTTCATTTTAACCTCTAAATCAAAAATTACGGACGATTTAGTGTGGACATGTCAAGTTGATGGGCTAGTTAAAGAGATCATTCTAAACTGATCATTGGTGGTCATTGAGTAAAGCATTATAAGTGAAGCATAATGGATGGCATCACAAAGTTATGGATAGATTGGATTACTTGGATGTTTTGTCATATCTATTTCTATCTCACATTTTGTTACACTATAGAAAATTTAGCTAGCTTAACGTGGGCAGGGGATTCATGTATTTCTGAGCTCTAAATCAAAAGTTATGGATGAATTAGTGCGGACATGTCAAGTTTATCGGTAGTTAAAATGACCATTCTAAACTGATCATTGGTTCTCATTAAGTAAAGGCTTATAAATGAAGCATAAAGCATGGCATCACGCAGTTTTGGATAGATTAGATTATAGTACGATTTAGTGCGGCGAGTTAAAATGATCATGCTAAACTTATCATTGGTGCTTATTAAGTAAAGGCTTATAAATGAAGCATAACGCATGGCATCACTCAGTGTGGGATAGATTGGATTACTTGGACGCTTAGTCGTCTTTATTTCTGTCTCAAAGTTTGAAAAAGTATAGAAACTTGAGCTAGCTTAACATGGGCATTGGATTCGTGTGTTTCTGAACCTAAATCAAAAGTTACGGACGATTTAGTGTGGACATGTCAAGTTGATCGACGAGTTAAAATGATCATTCTAAACTGATCATTGGTGCTCATTAAGTAAAGACTTAAAAATGAAGCATAATGCATGGCCTCACGTAGTTTGCAGTCAGTATGAATTACTTGGACGCTTTTTCATATTTATTTCTGTCTCAAATTTTGAAAATTATAGAAAATTGAGCTAGCTTAACGTGAGCATTATATTTGTGTGTTTCCGTGCTCTAAATCAAAAGTTACGGACGATTTAGTGTGGAAATGTCAAGTTGATCGGCCAGTTATATGATCATTCTAAACTGATCTTTGGTGCTCATTGAGTAAAGGCTTATAAATGAAGCATAATGCATGGCATCATGCAATTTGGGATAGATTGGATTACTTGGACGCTTTGCCATCTCCATTTCTATCTCAAATTTTTGTAAAAATATAGAAAATTGAGCTAGCTTAACGAGGGCATTGGATTCGTCTCATTCGGAGCTCTAAATCAAAAATTACGGACGATTTAGTGCGGACATGTTATGTTGGCCAGTTAAAGTGATCATTCTGAACAGATGGTGCTCATTAAGTAAGGGCTTATAAATGAAGCATAAAGCATGACATCAAGTAGTTTGGATATATTGGATTACTTGGATGCTTTGTCTTCTCTATTTCTGTCTCAGTTTTCTGTCAGAATATAGAAAATTGGGCTAGTTTAATGTACGCATTGTATTCGTGTCATTTTGATCTCTAAATCAAAAGTTACGGACGATTTATTGTGCACATGTAAAGTTGAGTTGCCAGTTAAGGTGATCATTCTAAACAGATCATCGATACTCATTAAGTAAAGCCTTATAAATGAAGCATAGAGCATGGCAGCAAGTAGTTTGGATAGATTGGATTACTTGGATGCTTTATCTTCTCTATTTCTAAATCAAATTTTGTCACAATATAGAAATTTGAGCTAGATTAACATGGGCATTGGATTCGTGTCATTCTGAGCTCTATATCAAAAGATATGTACAATTTAGTGCGGAGATGTGAAGTTGATCGGCCAGTTAAATTAATCATTCTAAACTGATCATTGGTGCTAATTGATAGGCTTATAAATAAAGCATAATGCATGGCATTATGCAGTTTAAGTTATATTGGATTTCCTGGACGTTTTTGTCGTATCTAGTTCTGTTTCAAATTTTGTCACAATATAGAAAATTTGAACTAGCTTAATGTGGACATTGATTCGTGTCATGGTGCTGAGTTATAACATCCCACAAGATATGGACGCATTTTGAGAAGTCATTCTTCCACTTCTACACAAGAGGACTCCTCCAGGAGAGCTACCAGCTCCAGGATCAAGAGCACTCTTCCACAAATTCAGCTTATGGGTCGACAAGCTTCTAGAGGAAGAGCAGCTAAGGACAATGGGCCAGAAGAGCAAATTAGAGTCCAAAGGCTTCTCAACAACACAAGGAACATCAGAGACTTGGGCTTTAGTGGCAAGAGAGGTCAGGGCCCAAAGATATTTAACCCTACTCCAAGTCGAAGACTAGGAGCAAGGCGCGTGCATGCCACAAGGACGGCCACCTTCCATTTCTTGGCCGTGAGGTGAGTTAAGGTAAGTTTACATTCGAATATATGCCTCTTTCTATTTTGCAGGGTAGGATCTAGTTGCTTTACATTTTTGAGTAAAGAACATTTTAGGAATAGGTCCTTTTTCGGTTATACACTTTTGTATTTTTTCCTTTTATGCACTTTTGTAAACTTTCCTTTTTCTTATTTGAGTCGACCCTAGTAGGTCAAGCTGTCGAGCATATTAATAAGGCTCCTTCCAGCATTGTAGTTCGACAACCTTTTTGATTATTAATAAAGTAGAACTTTTTCCCTACGAGCTTTCTCTCAAGAGAGACTTGTGCGCTTAGAACCTAGTTGAGACCAGCCCTCCTAGCTCTAAGTTTGTGATTTATCACGAGTTTCATCACCCCTCGTGTGGTTCACTTCACCCTTCCACCGTTTACCAACCAGAAAACCCCTATCCAGAAGCCTAAGGTTGAGTTTCTCACCTAATCTTCTACAAACAGCCCACGCGCATACATCCTTGAATCAAGGCTTGTATCAGATTTAGTGCAGACATGTTAAGCTGATCCGCCCATTAAAATGATCATTTTAAGCTGATCATTGGTGCTTATTGAGTAAAAGCTTTTAAATGAAAAATAAAGCATGGCATCACGCAGTGGATAGATGGGATTACTTGGACACTTTGTCGCCTTTATTTATGTCTCAAATTTTGTTAAATTATAGAAAATTGAGCTAGCTAAATGTGGGCTATGGATTCGTGTCATTTTGAGCTATAAATCAGAAGTTATGGACGATTTAATGCAGACATGACAAGTTGATCGGCTAGTTAAAATGATCATTGTAAACAGATCATTGGTCCTCATTGAGTAAAGGCTTATAAACGTAGCATAATGCATGGCATCACACAGTTTTGGTTAGATTGGATTACTTGGATGCTTTGTCGTATCTATTTATGTCTTAAAATTGAGCTATCTTAACGTGTACATTGGATTCATTTGTTTCAGAGCCCGAAATCAAAAGTTACGCATGATTTAGTGCGGCCATGTCAAGTTGATTGGCCATTTAAAGTGATTATTCTAAACTGATCATTGGTGCTATAAAGCATGGTATCAAGCGATTGGATGCTTTGCCATCTCTATTTCTGTCTCAAATTTCCTCAAAATATAGAAAATTGAGCTAGCTTAACATGGGAATTGGATTTGTGTAATTCGGAGCTCTAAATCAAAATTTATGGACGATTTGTTGGAAACATGTCAAGTGGAACGACCTGTTAATATGATTATTCAAAACTGATCATTGTTACTCATTGAGTACAGGCTTATCAATGAAAGTTAATACATGGTATCACGCGGTTTGGGGTAGATTGGATTACTTGGATGCTTTGTGGTATCTAGTTCTCTCTCTAATTTTCTCAAAAATTTAGATATTTGAGCTTGATTAACGTGGCCATTGGATAAGTGTCATTCTGAGCTTTAAATCAAAATTTACCGACGATTTAGTGCGGACATGTCAAGTGGATCGGCCAGTTAATATGATTATTCTAAACTGATCGTTGATACTCATTGTGTAAAGGGTTATAAATAAAGCATAATGCATGGTATCACGCGGATTGGGATAGATGGATTACTTGGACGCTTTGTCGTATCTTACTTTGTCTCAAATTTTGTCACAATATAGAAAATTGAACTAACTTAAAGGGAGTATTGGATTCGTGTCATTCTGAGCTATAAAACAAAGTTACGGATGACTTAGTGCAACCATGTCAAGTGGATCGGCTAGTTAAAATGATCATTCTAAACTTATCATTGGTGCTCATTGAATAAAGCCTTATAAATGAAGCATAATGCATAGCATCACGCGGTTCAGGATAGATTGGATTACTTGGACGCTTTGTCATATCTATTTCTGCCTCAAATTTTGTTACAGTATTGAAAATTGTGCTAGATTAATGTGGGCATTGGATTCGTGTCATTCTGAGCTATAAAACAAAAATTACCGACGATTTAATGCGGACATGTCAAGTGGATCGGCCAGTTAATATGATTAATCAAAACGGATCAATGGTACTGACTGAGTAAAGGCTTATAAATGAAGGATAATGCATGGCATAACGCGGTTTGAGATAGGTTGGATTACTTGGACGCTTTGCCGTATCTAGTTCCATCTCAAATTTTGTTAAAATATAGAAATTTGAGCTAGATTAATGTGGGCATTGGATTCGTATCATTCTGAGCTCTAAATCAAAATTTACAAATGATTTAGTGGGGACATGTCAAGTGGATCGGCTAGTTAAAATTATTATTCTAAACTGATCAATTGTACGCATTGTGGAAAGGCTTATAAATTAAGCATAATGCATGGCATCGTGCAGTTTCGGATAAATTGGATTACTTGGACGCTTTGTCGTAAATTGTGTCTTTAATTTTGTGACAATATAGAAAATTGAGCTAGCTTAAGGTGAGCATTGGATTCGTTGTTTCTGATCTCTACATCAAAAGTTATGGATGATTTAGTGCATAAATGACAAGTTGATCGGCCAGTTAAAGTGATCATCTAAACTGATCACTTGTGCTCATTAAGGCAAGGCTTATAAATGAAGCATAGAGCATGGCATCACGCAGTTTGGGATAAATTGGATTACTTGGATGCATTGTCGTCTCTATTTCGGTCTCAAATTTTGTCAAAATATAGAAATTTGAGCTAGCTTAATGTGGGTATTGGATTTGTATCATTCTCAGTTCAAAATCCAAAGTTATAGACGATTTAGTGTGGACATGCCAAGTGGATTGGCGAGTTAATATGATTATTCAAAACTGATCATTGGTACTCATTGAGTAAAGGCTGATAAATGAAGCATAATGAATGGCATCACGCGGTTTGGGATAGATTGGATTACTTGGACGCTTTGTCGTATCTATTTATTTCTCAACATTTGTCACAATATAGAAAATTGAGCTAGCTTAACAACGGCATTTGATTCAGGTCATTCTAAGTTGTAAATCAAAACTTACGGACGATTTAGTGGGGACATGTCAAGTCGATCAGCCAGTTAATTGATCATTCTAAACTGATCATTGGCGCTCATTAAGTAAAGGCTTATAAATAAAGTATAAACCATGGTATCAAGCAGTTTGGATAGATTCGATTGTTTGGACGCTTTGTCGTCTCTATTTCTGTCTCAAAATTTTTAAAAATATAGAAAATTGAGCTAGGTTAACGTGGGCATTGGATTCGTGTCATTCTAAGCTCTAAATCAAAAATTTTGAACGATTTATTGCGGACATGTCAAGTGGATCGGTGAGTTAATATGATTATTCAAAATTGACCATTGGTTCTCATTGAGTAAAGGCTTATAAATGAAGCATAATGTTCGGCATCATGCGGTTTGGGATAGATTGGATTACTTGGACACTTTATCGTATCTAGTTCTGTCTCAAATTTTGTCAAAAATTTAGATATTTGAGCTAGATTAACGTGGCCATTGGATTCGTGTCATTCTGAGCTCTAAATCAAAATTTACCGACGATTTAGTGCAGACATGTTAAGTGGATCGGCCAGCTAATATGATTATTCTAAACTGATCATTGGTACTCATTGTGTAAAGGATTATAAATAAAGCATAATGCATGGTATCACGGGGATTGGGATAGATGGATTACTTGGACGCTTTGTCGTATCTTACTTTGTCTCAAATTTTGTCACAATATAGAAAATTGAACTAACTTAACGGGAGTATTGGATTCGTGTCATTCTGAGCTATAAAACAAAGTTACGGATGACTTAGTGCAACCATGTCAAGTGGATCGGCTAGTTAAAATGATCATTCTAAACTTATCATTGGTGCTTATTAAGTAAAGGCTTATAAATGAAGCATAACGCATGGCATCACTCAGTGTGGGATAGATTGGATTACTTGGACGCTTAGTCGTCTTTATTTCTGTCTCAAAGTTTGAAAAAGTATAGAAACTTGAGCTAGCTTAACATGGGCATTGGATTCGTGTGTTTCTGAACCTAAATCAAAAGTTACGGACGATTTAGTGTGGACATGTCAAGTTGATCGACGAGTTAAAATGATCATTCTAAACTGATCATTGGTGCTCATTAAGTAAAGACTTAAAAATGAAGCATAATGCATGGCCTCACGTAGTTTGCAGTCAGTATGAATTACTTGGACGCTTTTTCATATTTATTTCTGTCTCAAATTTTGAAAATTATAGAAAATTGAGCTAGCTTAACGTGAGCATTATATTTGTGTGTTTCCGTGCTCTAAATCAAAAGTTACGGACGATTTAGTGTGGAAATGTCAAGTTGATCGGCCAGTTATATGATCATTCTAAACTGATCTTTGGTGCTCATTGAGTAAAGGCTTATAAATGAAGCATAATGCATGGCATCATGCAATTTGGGATAGATTGGATTACTTGGACGCTTTGCCATCTCCATTTCTATCTCAAATTTTTGTAAAAATATAGAAAATTGAGCTAGCTTAACGAGGGCATTGGATTCGTCTCATTCGGTGCTCTAAATCAAAAATTACGGACGATTTAGTGCGGACATGTTATGTTGGCCAGTTAAAGTGATCATTCTGAACAGATGGTGCTCATTAAGTAAGGGCTTATAAATGAAGCATAAAGCATGACATCAAGTAGTTTGGATATATTGGATTACTTGGATGCTTTGTCTTCTCTATTTCTGTCTCAGTTTTCTGTCAGAATATAGAAAATTGGGCTAGTTTAATGTACGCATTGTATTCGTGTCATTTTGATCTCTAAATCAAAAGTTACGGACGATTTATTGTGCACATGTAAAGTTGAGTTGCCAGTTAAGGTGATCATTCTAAACAGATCATCGATACTCATTAAGTAAAGCCTTATAAATGAAGCATAGAGCATGGCAGCAAGTAGTTTGGATAGATTGGATTACTTGGATGCTTTATCTTCTCTATTTCTAAATCAAATTTTGTCACAATATAGAAATTTGAGCTAGATTAACATGGGCATTGGATTCGTGTCATTCTGAGCTCTATATCAAAAGATATGTACAATTTAGTGCGGAGATGTGAAGTTGATCGGCCAGTTAAATTAATCATTCTAAACTGATCATTGGTGCTAATTGATAGGCTTATAAATAAAGCATAATGCATGGCATTATGCAGTTTAAGTTATATTGGATTTCCTGGACGTTTTTGTCGTATCTAGTTCTGTTTCAAATTTTGTCACAATATAGAAAATTTGAACTAGCTTAATGTGGACATTGGATTCGTGTCATTCTGAGTTATAAATCCAAAGATATGGACGATTTTGATGAGGACATCAGGTCGTACATCCAGCCAGGTGACCAGACTGGCCAACCAGGAAGCTTGCCCGAGACAGCAGGACCATCTGGCGCGCCTGCCGGACCAGACAGTACCGCCGGACCTTCGACCTATAGGACCAGACCGGTCAACATCGCCGGCGGAGAGGCCCAAGCTTCCGGCACACTTGGTGGGGACGTGAATGACACCGCCGTTCCCCCTGATGACACCGCCGACTCCGGGATCAACTTGGCCGGTCCTGAAGTCATTCCGGCCAGTACCGCGCACAATCCAGCCGGTACAGGCCATCCAGCCGAGTACACGCACACTTCCACTTCTACACAAGAGGACTCGGACCAAATGAGCTACCAGCTCCAGGACATGCACTTAGAGGAAGTATCTACACCAGTGGTACCTCCAGGAGCAATGACAAGAAGCAGATCAAGAGCACTCTTCCACAAATTCAGCTTATGGGTCGACAAGCTTCTAGAGGAAGAGCAGCTAAGGACAATGGGCCAGAAGAGCAAATTAGAGTCCAAAGGCTTCTCAACAACACAAGGAACATCAGAGACTTGGGCTTTAGTGGCAAGAGAGGTCAGGGCCCAAAGATATTTAACCCTACTCCAAGTCGAAGACTAGGAGCAAGGCGCGTGCATGCCACAAGGACGGCCACCTTCCATTTCTTGGCCGTGAGGTGAGTTAAGGTAAGTTTACATTCGAATATATGCCTCTTTCTGTTTTGCAGGGTAGGATCTAGTTGCTTTACATTTTTGAGTCAAGAACATTTTAGGAATAGGTCCTTTTTCGGTTATACACTTTTGTATTTTTTCCTTTTATGCACTTTTGTAAACTTTCCTTTTTCTTATTTGAGTCGACCCTAGTAGGTCAAGCTGTCGAGCATATTAATAAGGCTCCTTCCAGCATTGTAGTTCGACAACCTTTTGATTATTAATAAAGTAGAACTTTTTCCCTACGAGCTTTCTCTCAAGAGAGACTTGTGCGCTTAGAACCTAGTTGAGACCAGCCCTCCTAGCTCTAAGTTTGTGATTTATCACGAGGTTCATCACCCCTCGTGTGGTTCACTTCACCCTTCCATCGTTTACCAACCAGAAAACCCTTATCCAGAAGCCTAAGGTTGAGTTTCTCACCTAATCTTCTACAAACAGCCCACGCGCATCCAAGCCTTGAATCGAGGCTTGTATCATTTTTGGTATCAGAGCTTAAAGCTCCTAAACCAGGTTGTTTCTATCCTTTTGCTTGTTTTGTTTTGTGTTCTTGCATTAGTTTAAGTCGCATTCAAGAAAAATCAAAAAAATAACCTCAAACTCCAAACCGAGTGCATCTAGCCTCCTACGTGTATCACTAGGGTTTAGATTCACTTTTTGCATTGCATACACGTTTTCCTTTTTGTTTAATTCATATTTCCATTAGTTTTAAGTTAAATTAAAAAGAAAACAAAAAGAAAAGAAAAGAAAATAGGAAAATACACAAAAGAATTCGAATTGGACAGCTAGCACAAGTTGTCTAGGAAGTTTCCTTTTTTTCGAATTTCCTTTCCTTAGGATTTTCCTTTTTGCATTTTTTTCAAATCCCATATAAAAAGAAACTCTCCTAATAATTTAGGAGCACCCTAATTATCTTCTTTCTTTGTAGCACACCATGGGAGAGTAGAATAGAGACAGCTGAAGCCATGATGGCCTTGTTCACCACACTCCAAACACAACTCGCATCCATAGGCGAGAGGTTGGAGCGCGTGGAGAGACCAGTAAGATTCCAGGCCATAAGGCACGTGAGAGCTGAGCAAGACCGTCCTGAGGGTCCTGAGTACCTTAGGACACGGCACGAACAGGAGGAACCCCAGCCAGATGGAGATGAGGACACACAACCTCATAACTATCACTATAGGCCGAGAGGACCTCCACGGCAACCAGAGGCAGAAGATGATGGCTTTGAGCCATATGGTCTTCACCAGAGACCAAGAATGCCTCCTAGACGTCATGAGGATGGAGATGAACACACCTATAACCGGGTAATTCATCCTGATGTTAAACTAACTCCTCCAACTTTTGCAGGAAAAGTAGACCCCGAGGCTTACCTAGATTGGGAGAAGAATGGATCATATCTTTGATCACTACAACCAACCAGGACCTAGGAGAGTCTCAATGGCAGTAGCACAACTCACGGACAATGCCCTCATCTGGTGGGATCGTGAGGTATCTGACAGAAGGAGGAAGAGAATGAGGCCAGACTCATGGGTCGACATGAAAGACCTCATGCGACAAAGGTTTGTTCCACCTTACTTTCATAGGGATTTGCAACACGTTTTCGTACTCTTAAGCAGGGTACCAGATCAGTAGAGGAGTACTATGAAGAGTTCGAGAAGTTAAGGAACAGATTGGAGCTCAATGATGATGAAGAAGCATTGATGGCACAATTCTTGGATGGACTCCAAGAAAGGATCAGCCGCAAGGTGGAAAGGCAAATCTACAATGACTTCAAGGACTTGTTCCACCTATCTGTGCAAGCTGAACAGCACATCAAACGTAAGAGCCAAGACATCCGCAGTAAGCCTAAGACACCTTGGGCACCAAGCAACATGCCTAAGACAGTGGACAAAGGCAAAAGCGTAGAGATCGAGTCAAGGTTCAAGAGCAAGCCTCCTGAACCCACCCGTGACCAGAGAGAGCCTGGTAAGTCTTCTAACCCTCAAAGATCACGTGACATAACTTGTTTCAAGTGTAGGGGACGTGGACACATCTCAAGGGAGTGCCCAAACAACCGAGTCATGCTGATTACGGAGGCAGGAGAGTATGAGTCCCAAGATGAAGAGGACTATGAACCAGAAGGAGAGTATGGTGACATTGAGTACCCTGATGTGGGGGAAGTGCTGGTCACTAGACGTATCCTCAGTGCAATGGTGGATCCTTCAGAGACCATCCAAAGGGAGAACATCTTCCACAGCCGTTGCACCATCAAGGAAAGGTATGTAACCTCATCATAGATGGTGGTTCTTGCACTAACGTTGCTAGTGCGTATATGGTTGATAAGCTAGGTCTAGAGAGGACACGGCATCCTCGACCATATAGACTGAGATGGCTTGATGACAAAGTGGAGCTCAAGATTCATGAGCAAGTCACTGTGCCATTCAGTGTGGGCAAGTACCAAGACCAGGTCGTGTGCGACGTGGTGCCCATGCAAGCTGGCCATCTTCTACTAGGAAGACCATGGCAGTTTGACAAAGAGACCAGGCATGATGGCAGAACCAATCTCTACACCTTCGTGCATGACAAGAGAAAGGTCAGCCTAGCTCCTCTTACACCTGCCCAAGTACATGAGCTACAACTCCAAATGAGTAAGGAAAAGAAACTTGTCAAGTCTAACTTTCTTATTCAACCTAGTCATGTCCGGAGAGCTTTAGCCTCAAGGATTTAATGTTACTAATGGTTTTCAAGGAAGTGTTGAGTATAGAACAGGGACAGGTAGAGCTACCTCCTGAAGTAGCAACTCTCTCAACAAGTTCCAGAATGTGTTCCCGGAAGAGATACCAGCAGGCTTACCTCCCCTACGAGGCATAGAGCACCAGATCGACCTCGTGCCCAGAGCAGCCCTGCCCAACCGCCAGCCTACCGGATGAGCCCAGAGGAGTCTAAGGAGCTTGAGAAGCAAGTCAAGGAGCTCCTGGAGAAAGGTTATGTTTGAGAGAGCCTCAGTCAATGTGTCGTACCAGTGCTACTAGTGCCCAAGAAGGATGGGACTTGGCGAATGTGCGTGGACTGCCGAGCAATCAACAACATCACAGTCAAGTACCGGCATCCGATACCATGGCTGGATGACATGCTAGATGAGCTGAGTGGAGCCACAATCTTCTCCAAGATAGACCTCAAGAGTGGATACCACCAGGTCAGGATGAAGGAAGGTGATGAATGGAAGACTGCTTTCAAGACAAAGCAAGGGTTCTACGAGTGGACAGTCATGCCATTCGGCTTGACTAATGCCCCAAGCACCTTCATGCGCCTTATGAACCAAGTTCTTAGGGCATACATCAGTAAGTTTGTGGTAGTTTATTTTGATGACATACTTGTTTATAGTAAGTGCCTACGGAACACCTCACACATCTTGAGATGGTACTTAAAACCCTTCGACAAGAAGAGCTTTATGCCAATCTCAAGAAGTGCACCTTTTGTACTGATAAGCTTGTCTTTTTAGGTTTTGTTGTGAGTTCACAGGGCCTACAGGTTGATGAAGAGAAGATTCGAGCCATACAAGAATGGCCAACACCAGGAAACATCAGCCAAGTAAGGAGCTTCCACGGACTGGCCAGCTTCTATAGGAGATTCGTGCCCAACTTCAGCAGTATTGCCTCACCACTGACGGCAGTAGTGAAGAAGAACGTGGATTCAGCTGGGGAGAAGCTCAGGAGAAGGCATTCCAGGCCTTGAAGGACAGCCTTACACATGCACCAGTGTTAGTCCTTCCCGACTTCAACAAGACGTTTGAAGTGGAGTGTGATGCCTCTGGAATAGGCATAGGAGCAGTGCTAACTCAAGGAGGGAGACCAGTGGCATACTTCAGTGAGAAGCTAGGTGGTGCCTCACTGAACTACCCCACTTATGACAAGGAGCTCTATGCCCTTGTCCGAGCATTGGAGACTTGGCAGCATTACTTGCTGTCCAAGGAGTTTGTGATCCACACTGATCACGAGACTCTCAAACACCTCAGAGGGCAAACCAATCTCAAGAGGAGACATGCCAGGTGGATGGAGTTCATAGAGACCTTCCGACATCATCAAGTACAAGAAGGGCAAAGACAATGTGGTAGCCGATGCACTATCAAGGAGGTTTGCCTTGATATCAACCATGGAGGCAAAGGTCCTAGGATTCGAGCACATCAAGGATCTATACAAGGATGATCCTGAACTTGCTGAGAGCTACAAGGAGTGTAGCACAGGGAGTCATGGCAAATTCTACATCCATGAGGGATTCTTGTTCCGAGAAAGAAGGCTGTGCATACCACACGGATCACTAAGGGAGCTTATCATCCGAGAAGCTCATGGAGGAGGACTCATGGGCCACTTTGGTGTCGACAAGACTCTAGCAGTGGTCAAGGAGCACTTCTACTGGCCACACATCAAGAGGACAGTAGAAGCACATTGTGCAAGATGCATTACTTGCAAGAAGGCAAAGTCCCGAGTGCAACCTCACGGGTTGTATCTCCCACTGCCCATACCAACACATCCATGGGTGGACATCTCGATGGATTTTGTTCTAGGTCTGCCTAAGATCAACCACAAAGATGCAATCTTTGTAGTGGTGGACAGATTCTCCAAGATGGCACATTTCATCCCATGTGCCAATGTCAATGATGCCACAAACAGCTGAGCTGTTCTTCAGGGAGATAGTACGGCTTCATGGAGTGCCAAGGACCATCGATCAGACAGGGACACCAAGTTCCTCAGCCATTTCTGGAGGACCCTTTGAGAAAGCTAGGCACGAAGCTACTCTTCTCAACCACTTGCCATCCTCAAACCGATGGCCAAACTGAAGTTGTCAACAGGACACTATCAACCCTTCTCAGAACTACACTAGGGAAGAACCTAAAGACTTGGGTGGAGTGCCTGCCATTCATTGAGTTCGCCTACAACCGAGCCGTGCACTCAGCAACCAAGAAGAACCCATTTGAAGTGGTATACGGTTTCAACCCTCTCACCCCATTGGAGCAAACACCACTGCCACCAGCTGAGATGACCAACCTCAACGGAGCATCCAAAACAGAGTTCATAAGGAGGTTACACCAGAAGGTAGCAGAGAACTTGGAGAAGAGGACCGACAGTACGTGACTCATGCCAACAAAGGAAGAAAGGAGGTGATCTTTCAACCAGGCGATTGGGTGTGGCTACACCTATGGCAGGAGAGGTTCCCAAACCTAAGGAGTTCCAAGCTAGCACCAAGAGGAGATGGACCATTCAGAGTGCTCGAGAGGATCAACAACAACGCCTATCGGATCGAGCTACCAGGTGAGTTTAATGTGTCCACTACGTTTAATGTTACTGACTTGGCCCCTTTCCATGCAGATGAACCAGTTTTGAGGACAAAACCTACTGAAGAGGGAGGGAATGATGAGGACATCAGGTCGTACATCCAGCCAGGAGACCAGACTGGCCGACCAGGAAGCTTGCCCGAGACAGCCGGACCATCTGGCACGCCTACCGGCCCAAGCAGTACCATCGGACCCTCGACCACAAGGACCAGAGCAACCAGCATTGCCGGTGGAGAGGCCCAAGCTTCCGCACACTTGGTGGCGACGTGGGTGACACCGCCGGTCCCTCTGATGACACCGCCGACTGGGATCAACTTGGCCGGTCCTGAAGTCATTCCGCCAGTACTCGCACAATCCAGCCGGTACAGGCCATCCAGCCGAGTACACGCACACTTCCACTTCTACACAAGAGGACTCGGACCAAATGAGCTACCAGCTCCAGGACATGCACTTAGAGGAAGTATCTACACCAGTGGTACCTCAAGGAGCAATGACAAGAAGCAGATCAAGAGCACTCTTCCACAAATTCAGCTTATGGGTCGACAAGCTTCTAGAGGAAGAGCAGCTAAGGACAATGGGCCAAAAGAGCAAATTAGAGTCCAAAGGCTTCTCAACAACACAAGGAACATCAGAGACTTGGGCTTTAGTGGCAAGAGAGGTCAAGGCCCAAAGATATTTAACCCTACTCCAAGTCGAAGACTAGGAGCAAGGCGCGTGCATGCCACAAGGACGGCCACCTTCCATTTCTTGGCCGTGAGGTGAGTTAAGGTAAGTTTACATTCGAATATATGCCTCTTTCTGTTTTGCAGGGTAGGATCTAGTTGCTTTACATTTTTGAGTCAAGAACATTTTAGGAATAGGTCCTTTTTCGGTTATACACTTTTGTATTTTTTCCTTTTGTGCACTTTTGTAAACTTTCCTTTTTCTTATTTGAGTCGACCCTAGTAGGTCAAGTTGTCGAGCATATTAATAAGGCTCCTTCCAGCATTGTAGTTCAACAACCTTTTGATTATTAATAAAGTAGAACTTTTTCCCTACGAGCTTTCTCTCAAGAGAGACTTGTGCGCTTAGAACCTAGTTGAGACCAGCCCTCCTAGCTCTAAGTTTGTGATTTATCACGAGGTTCATCACCCTCGTGTGGTTCACTTCACCCTTCCATCGCTTTACCAACCAGAAAACCCCTATCCAGAAGAGGTTGAGTTTCTCACCTAATCTTCTACAAACAGCCCACAAGATACATCCTTGAATCAAGGCTTGTATCATCAATGTTATCAGTCTGGTCCTATTGGTAGGGTCCCACTGTCACTCTATGGCCTTCTCGGCAAGCTTCTCGGCCAGTTTCTGCTGGATAAACCTGATGTCATCATCCTCCTCTTCAGTAGGTTTTGACCTCAAAACTGGTTCATCTGCATGGAAAGGGGCTAAGTCAGTAACATTGAACGTATTGGACACATTAAACTCACCTGGGAGCTCGATCTGGTAGGCATTGTTGTTGATCCTCTCGAGCACTCTGAATGGTCCATCTCCTCTGGTGCTAGCTTGGAACTCCTTAGGTTTTGGAACCTCTCCTGCCGTAGGTGTAGCCACACCCAATCGCCTGGTTGAAAGATCACCTCCTTTCTTCCCTTGTTGGCATGAGTCACGCACTGCCCGGTCCTTTTCTCCAAGTTCTCTGCTACCTTCTGGTGTAACTTCCTTATGAACTCTGCCTTGGATGCTCCGTTGAGGTTGGTCATCTCTGGTGGTGGCAGTGGCGTTTGCTCCAATGGGGTGAGAGGGTTGAAGCCGTATACTACTTCAAATGGTGTCTTCTTGGTTGCTGAGTGCACGGCTCTTGAGTTTCTTCCCAGTGTAGTCCTGAGAAGAGTTGATAGTGTCCTGTTGACAACTTCAGTTTGGCCATCGGTTTGAGGATGGCAGGTGGTTGAGAAGAGTGGCTTCGTGCCTAGCTTTCTCCAAAGGGTCCTCCAGAAATGGCTGAGGAACTTGGTGTCCCTATCTGATACGATGGTCCTTGGCACTCCATGAAGCCGTACTATCTCTCTGAAGAACAGCTCAGCTGTGGCATCATTGACATTGGCACATGGGATGAAATGTGCCATCTTGGAGAATCTGTCCACCACTACAAAGATTGCATCTTTGTGGTTGATCTTGGGCAGCCTAGAACAAAATCCATCGAGATTTCCACCCATGGATGTGTTGGTATGGGCAGTGGGAGATACAACCCGTGAGGTTGCACTCGGGACTTTGCCTTCTTGCAAGTGATGCATCTTGCACAATGAGCTTCTTCTGTCCTCTTGATGTGTGGCAGTAGAAGTGCTCCTTGACCACTGCTAGAGTCTTGTCGACACCAAAGTGGCCCATGAGTCCTCCTCCATGGGCTTCTCGGATGATAAGCTCCCTTAGTGATCCCTGTGGTATGCACAGCCTTCTTTCTCGGAACAAAAATCCCTCATGGATGTAGAATTTGCCATGACTCTCTGTGCTACACTCCTTGTAGCTCCCAGCAAGGTCAGGATCATCCTTGTATAGATCCTTGATGTGCTCGAATCCTAGGACTTTTGCTCCATTGATATCAAGGCAAACCTCCTTGATAGTGCATCGCTACCACATTGTCTTTGCCCTTCTTGTACTTGATGACGACGGAAGGTCTCTATGAACTCCATCCACCTGGCATGTCTCCTCTTGAGATTGGTTTGCCCTCTGAGGTGTTTGAGAGTCTCGATCAGTGTGGATCACAACTCCTTGGACAGCAAGTAATGCTGCCAAGTTCCAAT
The DNA here is from genome assembly GCA_018901935.1 of Pugionium cornutum. Lineage (NCBI taxonomy): Eukaryota > Viridiplantae > Streptophyta > Magnoliopsida > Brassicales > Brassicaceae > Pugionium > Pugionium cornutum. The sequence goes on along the minus strand of JAENJI010000878.1, from coordinate 28,144 downwards.
GCTCGGACAAGGCATAAAGCTGTCAAGTGGGGTAGTTCAGTGAGGCACCACCTAGCTTCTCACTGAAATATGCCACTGGTCTCCCTCCTTGGGTTAGCACTGCTCCTATGCCTATTCCAGAGGCATCACACTCCACTTCAAACATCTTGTTGAAGTCGGGCAAGACTAGCACCGGTGCATATGTAAGGCTGTCCTTCAAGGCCTGGAATGCCTTCTCCTGAGCTTCTCCCCAGCTGAATCCCACGTTCTTCTTCACTACTGCCGTCAGTGGTGAGGCAATACTGCTGAAGTTGGGCACGAATCTCCTATAGAAGCTGGCCAGTCCGTGGAAGCCCCTTACTTGGCTGATGTTTCCTGGTGTTGGCCATTCTTGTATGGCTCGAATCTTCTCCTCATCAACCTGTAGGCCCTGTGAACTCACAACAAAACCTAAAAAGACAAGCTTATCAGTACAAAAGGTGCACTTCTTGAGATTGGCATAAAGCTCTTCTTGTCGAAGGGTTTTAAGGACCATCTCAAGATGTGTGAGGTGTTCCGTAGGCACTTACTATAAACAAGTATGTCATCAAAATAAACTACCACAAACTTACTGATGTACGCCCTAAGAACTTGGTTCATAAGGCATGAAGGTGCTCGGGGCATTAGTCAAGCTGAATGGCATGACTGTCCACTCATAGAGCCCTTGCTTGGTCTTGAAGGCGGTCTTCCACTCATCACCTTCCTTCATCCTGACCTGGTGGTATCCACTTTTGAGGTCTATCTTGAGAAGACCGTGGCTCCACTCAGCTCATCTAGCATGTCATCCAGCTGTGGTATTGGATGCCATACTTGACGATGTTGTTGATTGCTCGGCAGTCCACGACATTCGCCAAGTCCCATCCTTCTTGGGCACTAGTAGCACTGGTAAGCACATGGACTGAGGCTCTCTAACATATCCTTTCTCCAGGAGCTCCTTGACTTGCTTCTCAAGCTCCTTGACTCTCTGACTCATCCGTAGGCTGGCGTTGGGCAGGGCTCTGCACTTGATCTGGTGTTCTATGCCACGTAAAGGAGGTAAGCCTGCTGGTATCTCTTCCGGGAACACATCCTGGAACTTGTTGAGGAGACCTGCTACTTCAGGAGGTAGCTCTACCTGTTCTTTCTCTACATTCAACACTTCTTTGAAAACCATTAGTAGAATTAGTTCCTTTGAGGCTAAAGCTCTCTGGACATGACTTGGTTGAATAAGAAAATTAGATTTAATGAGCTTCTTTTCCTTACTCATTTGCTGTTGAAGTTCATGTACCTGGGCAGGTGTGAGAGGAGCTAGGCTGACCTTTCTTTTGTCATGCACAAAGTGTAGAGATTGGTTTGGCCATCATGCCTGGTCTCTTTGTCAAACTGCCATGGACTTCCTAGCAGAAGATGGCCAGCTTGCATGGGCACCACGTCGCACACGACTTGGTATTGGTACTTGCCCACACTGAATGGCACAGTGACATGCTCATGGATCTTGAGCTCCACTTTGTCATCGAGCCATCTCAGTCTATATGGTCGAGGATGCTTGTCTTCTCTAGACCTAGCTTATCAACCATGTATGCACTAGCAACGTTAGTGCAAGAACCACCATCTATGATGAGGTTACATACCTTGCCCTTGATGGTGCAACGGCTGTGGAAGATGTTCTCCCTTTGGATGGTCTCTGAAGGATCCACCATTGCACTGAGGATGCGTCTAGTGACCAGCACTTCCCCACATCAGGGTACTCAATGTCACCATATTCCTCTTCTGGTTCATAGTCCTCTTCATCTTGGCACTCATATTCTCCAGCCTCCGTAATCAACATGACCCGGTTGTTTGGGCACTCCCTTGAGATGTGTCCACGACCCTACACTTGAAACAAGTGATGTCACGTGATCTTTGAGGGTTAGAAGACTTACCAGGCTCTCTCTGGTCACGGGTGGGTTCAGGAGGCTTGCCCTTGAACCTTGACTCGATCTCTATGCTCTTGCCTTTGTCTACGGGCTTGGGAATGTTGCTTGGTGCCCAAGGCGTCTTAGGCTTGTTGCGGATGTCTTGGCTCTTACGTTTGATGTGCTGCTCAGCCTGGACAGATAGGTGGAACAAGTCCTTGAAGTCATTGTAGATTTGCCTTTCAACCTTGCGGCTGATTCTTTCTTGAAGTCCATCCAAGAATTGTGCCATCAATGCTTCTTCATCATCATTGAGCTCCAATCTGTTCCTTAGCTTCTAACTCTTCATAGTACTCCTCTACTGATCTGGTACCCTGCTTAAGAGTACGAAAACTGCAACCTATGAAAGTAAGGTGGAACAAACCTTTGTCGATTTCATGTCCACCCATGAGTCTATCTTTTTCCTCCTTCTGTCAGATACCTCACGATCCCACCAGATGAGGGCATTGTCCGTGAGTTGTGCTACTGCCATTGAGACTCTCCTAGGCCTGGTTGGTTGTAATGATCAAAGATATGATCCATTCTTCTCTCCCAATCTAGGTAAGCTGGGTCTACTTTTCCTGCAAAACTTGGAGGAGTTAGCTTAACATCAGGATGAGTTACCCGGTTATAGGCGTGTTCATCTCCATCCTCATGATGTCTAGGAGGCCTTCTTGGTCTCTGGTGAAGACCATATGGCTCAAAGCCATCATCTTCTGCCTTTGGTTGCCATGGAGGTCCTCTCGCCCTATGGTGATAGTTATGAGGTTGTGTGTGTCCTCATCTCCATCTGGCTGGGGCTCCTCCCCTGTGTGCGTCCTAAGGTGCTCAGGACCCTCAGGACGGTCTTGCTCAGCTCTGCCTTATGGCCTGAATCTCACCTCCCCACGCCTCCAATCTCCACGCCTATGGATCAGTTGTTGAGGTGGGTGAACATGGCCATCATGGCTTCAGTTGTTTCTCTATTTTCTTCTGCCATTGCGTGCTACAATGAAAGAAGACAAGTTATGCTACTCCTAAATTATTAGGAGGGTTTTCTTTTATAAAGATTAAAAAAATGCAAAAAGGAAAAATCTGAGAAATGGAAATTTCGAAAATATGGAGATTTGAACAAAAAGGAAACTTTTTTGACAACTATTGCTAGCTGTCCAATTCGAATCCTTTTGCTATTTTTCCTATTTTCTTTTCTTTTCTTTTTAATTTAACTTAAATTTAATGGAAATATGATTCTAACAAAAAGGAAAGTCGAATATAGCAATGCAAGAATGATTCTAGAACCTAGTGATGCACGTAGGATCTAGATGCACTCGGTATGAGTTTAGATGTTATTTTTTTGATTTTCTTGAATGGAACTTAAACTAATGCAATAACAAGAAACAAAACAAGCTAAAGGATAGAAACAACCTGGTTTAGGAGCTTTAAGCTCTGATACCAAAAATGATACAAGCCTTGATTCAAGGATGTATGCGCGTGGGCTGTTTGTAGAAGATTAGGTGAGAAACTCAACCTTAGGCTTCTGGATAGGGGTTTTCTGGTTGGTATTCGATGGAAGGGTGAAGTGAACCACACGAGGGGTGATGAACCTCGTGATAAATCACAAACTTAGAGCTAGGAGGGCTGGTCTCAACTAGATTCTAAGCGCACAAGATTTTTGAGAGAAAACTTGTTGGGGAAAAAGTTCTATCTTTATTAATATCAAAAAGGTTGTCGAACTACAATGCTGGAAGGAGCCTTATTAATATGCTCGACAGCTTGACCTTCTAGGGTCAACTCAAACAAAGAAAAGGAAAGTTTACAAAAGTGCACAAAAGGAAAAGATACAAAAGTGTATAACCGAAAAAGGACCTATTCCTAAAATGTTCTTGACTCAAAAATGTAAAGCATCTAGATCCTACCCTGCAAAACAGAAAGAGGCATATATTCGAATTGAAACTTACCTTAACTTACCTCATGGCCAAGAAATGGAAGGTGGCCGTCCTTGTGGCATGCACGCGCTTTGCTCCTAGTCTTCGACTTGGAGTAGGGTTAAGAATCTTTGGGCCCTGACCTCTCTTGCCACTAAAGCCCAAGTCTCTGAAGTTCCTTGCATTGTTGAGAAGCCTTTGGACTCTTCTTTGTACTTCTGGCCCATTGTCCTTAGTCGATCTTCCTCTAGGAGCTTGTCGACCCTTAAGCTGAACTTGTGGAAGAGTGCTCTTGATCTGCTCCTTGTCATTGCTCCTGGTGGCACTACTAGTGTGGAGACTTCCTCTAGATGCATGTCCGGAAGCTGGTAGCTTATCTGGTCCGAGTTTCCTTGTGTAGAAGTTGAAATGTTCGTGTACTCGGCTGGATCGGCTGTACCGGCTGTACCGGCTGGAATGTGCAAGGTACTGGCCGGAATGCCTTCAGGACCGGCCAAGTTGATCCCGGAGTCGGCGGCATCACCAAGGGGACCGGCGGTGTCATCCACATCGCCACCAAATGTGCTGGAAGCTTGGGCCTCTCCGCCGGCAATGCTGATCGGTCTGGTCCTATTGGTCGTGGGTCCGGCGATACTGCTTGGGCCGGCAGACGTGCCAGATGGCCCGGCTGTCTCGGGCAAGCTTCCTGGTCGGCCAGTCTGGTCTCCTGGCTGGACATACGACCTGATGTCCTCATCACCTATGGTCATCACCATAGACCAAGGATGCCCCTATTCATCATGAGGATGGAGATGACTATGCCTACAATCGGGTAAACAGTCACGATGTCAAGCTAACACCTCCTTGTTTTGCAGGAAAAGTAGACCCCGAGGCCTATCTAGATTGGGAAAGGAGGATGGATCACATCTTCGACCATTACAACCAGCCAGGCCCTAGGAGAGTCTCCATGAAAGTTGCACAACTCATGGATAATGCCCTCATCTGGTGGGATGGTGAGGCTTCTGACCGTAGGAGAAGGAGATTAGGCCCGTAGATTCTTGGGTCGACATGAAGGATCTCATGAGGCAAATGTTTGTCCCACCTTATTTCCATAGAGATTTACAACGACGTTTTCGTACTCTTAAACAGGGCACAAGATCAGTAGAGAAGTACTACGAGGAGTTTGAAAGGCTAAGGAACATGCTGGAGCTCAATGACGATGAAGAAGCATTGATGGCTCAGTTCTTGGATGGATTGTAAGAAAGGATCAGCCGGAAAGTGGAAGGACAAATCTACAACGATTTCAAGGACTTGTTCCACTTCTCTGTCCAGGCTGAACAGCACATCAGGCATAACAGTCAAGACATACGCAGAAAAACTAAGACGCCGTGGGCACCAAGCATTAGCACCAAGCCCATAGACAAGGACAAGAGAATAGAAATCGAATCACGGTTCAAGAGCAAGCCTCCTGAGCAAACCCGTGACCAGAGAGAGCCAAGTAAGTCCTCTAACCCTCAGAGATGACGTGATATCACTTGCTTTAAGTGTAGTGGTCGCGGTCACATCTCAAGGGAGTGCCCAAACAACCGAGTCATGCTGATCACGGAAGCTGATAGTATGAGTCTCAAGATGAAGAGGACTCTGAACCAGAAGCAGAATACGGTGACATTGAGTACCCTGATGTGGGGGGGGGGAGAGTACTGGTCACTAGATGCATCCTCAGTGCAATGGTAGACCCCTCCGAGACCATTCAAAGGGAGAACATCTTCCACAACCAGTGCACCATCAAGGGCAAGGTATGTAATCTTATCATAGATGGTGGTTCTTGCACTAATGTGGCTAGTGCCTATATGGTTGATAAGCTAGGTCTAGAGAAGACAAACCACCCTCGGCCATATCAACTGAGATGGCTAGGTGACAAGGTCGAGCTCAAGATTCGTGAGCAAGTAACCGTGCCATTCAGTGTGGGTAGATACCAGGACCAAGTATTTTGTGATGTGGTGCCCATGCAAGCTGGTCATCTTTTGCTGGGAAGACAATGGCAGTTCGACAAGGAGACAAGGCATGATGGCCGGACCAACCTATACACATTTGTGCACGATAAGAGAAAGGTCAGTCTAGCTCCTCTCACAACTGTACAGGTACATGAGCTACAACAGCAAATGAGTAAGGAAAAGAAACTCATTAAATATAATTTCCTCATTCAACCGAGTAATGTCCGGAGAGCTTTAGCCTCCAAGGACTTAATGTTACTAATGGTTTTCAAAGAAGTTTTGAGTGTAGAGAAAGAACAGGTACAACTACCCTCCTCAACAAATTGCAGGATGTATTCCCTGAGGAGATACCAGCAGGCTTGCCTCCCTTACGCGACATAGAGCACCAGATCGACCTCGTTCCCAGAGCAGCCTTACCCAATCGACCAGCCTACCGGATGAGTCCAGAAGAGTCCAAGGAGCTTGAGAAGCAGGTTAAGGAGCTCTTGGAGAAAGGCTATGTTCGAGAGAGCCTCAGTCCATGTGCCGTACCAGTGTTGCTAGTCCCCAAGAAGAATGGGATATGGCGAATGTGCATAGACATCCGAGCAATAAACAACATTACTAGCATCCTTTACCATGGCTGGATGACATGCTAGATGAGCTGAGTGGAGCCACGGTCTTCTCTGATAGACCTCAAGAGTGGATACCACTAGGTCAGGATGAAGGAAGGTGATGAGTGGAAGACTGCTTTCAAGACAAAGCAAGGGCTCTACGAGTGGACAGTCATGCCATTTGGCTTGACTAATGCCCCAAGCACCTTCATGCGCCTTATGAACCAAGTTCTTAGGGCGTACATCAATAAGTTCGCAGTTGTTTATTTTGATGATATACTAGTTTACAGTAAGTGTCTACGGGAACACTTCACACATCTTCAGATGGTACTTAAAACCCTTCGAGAAGAAGAGCTTTATGCCAATCTCAAGAAGTGCACCTTTTATACTGACAGGCTAGTTTTCTTAGGCTTTGTTGTAAGTTCACAGGACTTACTGGTTGATGAAGAAAAGATTCGAGCCATACAAGAGTGGCCAACACCGAGCAACATCACCCAAGTGAGGAGCTTCCACGGTCTGGCCAGCTTCGACAGAAGATTCGTGCCCAACTTCAGCAGCATTGCCTCACCATTGACAGCAGTGTTGAAGAAGAACGTGGGGTTTAACTGGGGAGAAGATCAAGAGAAGGCATTCCAGGCCTTAAAGCACAGCCTCACACATGCACCAGTGCTAGTCCTGCCCAACTTCAACAGGACGTTTGAAGTGGAGTGTGATGCCTCTGGAATAGGCATAGGAGCTGTACTAACGCAAGGAGGAAGGCCAGTGGCATACTTCAGTGAGAAGTTAGGTGGGGCCTCACTGAATTACGCCACCTACGACAAGGAGCTCTATGCCCTAGTCCGAGCCTTGGAGACTTGGCAACATTACTTGTTGTCCAAGGAGTTTGTGATCCACACTGATCACGAGACTCTCAAACACCTTAGAGGGCAAACCAACCTCAAGAGAAGACATGCTAGGTGGATGGAGTTCATAGAAACCTTCCCTTACGTCATCAAGTACAAGAAGGGCAAGGATAATGTGGTAGCCGATGCACTATCAAGACGGTTTGCTTTGATATCTACCATGGAAGCAAAGGTCTTAGGATTCGAGCACATCAAGGACCTGTATAAGGATGATCCTGACTTTTCTGAGAGCTACAAGGAGTGTGGCACAGGGAGTCATGGCAAGTTCTACATCCATGATGGGTTCTTGTTCCGGGAAAGAAGGCTGTGCATACCACAAGGATCTCTACGAGAGCTTATCACCCGAGAAGCTCATGGAGGAGGTCTTATGGGCCACTTTGGTGTTGACAAGACACTAGCAGTGGTCAAGGAGCACTTCTACTGGCCACACATCAAGAGGACAGTAGAAGCCCATTGTGCAAGATGCATTACTTGCAAGAAGGCAAAGTCCCGAGTGCAACCTCACGGGTTGTATCTCCCACTGCCCATACCAACACATCCATGGGTGGACATCTCGATGGATTTTGTTCTAGGTCTGCCTAAGATCAACCACAAAGATGCAATCTTTGTAGTGGTGGACAGATTCTCCAAGATGGCACACTTCATTCCATGTGCCAATGTCAATGATGCTACACAAACAGCTGAGCTGTTCTTCAGAGAGATAGTACGGCTTCATGGAGTGCCAAGGACCATCGTATCAGATAGGGACACCAAGTTCCTCAGCCATTTCTGGAGGACCCTTTGGAGAAAGCTAGGCACGAAGATGCTCTTCTCTACCACATGTCATCCTCAAACCGATGGCCAAAATGAAGTAGTCAACCGGACATTGTTGATTCTTCTCAGGACCACAATAGGGAAGAACCTCAAGACATGGGTGGAGTGCTTGCCATTATAGAGTTTGCTTACAACTGAGCAGTGCATTCAGCCACAAAGAAGACCCCTTTTAAAGTGGTCTACGATTTCAACCCTCAAACGCCTTTGGAGCAAGCACCACTGCCACCAGCAGAAATGACCAACCTCAATGGAGCATCTAAAGCAGATTCATCAAGGAGTTACACCAGAAGGTAGCAGAGAATCTGGAAAAGAGGACAGGGCAGTACCTGACTCATGCCAACAAGGGGAGAAGAGAAGTGCCTTTCAACCAAGCGATTGGGTGTGGCTACACCTACGGCAAGAGAGGTTCCCCAACCTAAGGAGTTCCAAGCTGGTCCCAAGAGGAGATGGACCATTCAGAGTGCTGGAGAGTATCAACAACAACGCTTACCAGATTGAATTTCCAGTTGAGTTTAATGTGTATAACACATTCAATGTGACTGATTTAGCTCCTTTCCTTGCAGATGAGCCAGTTTTGAGGTCAAAACCTACTGAAGGGGGGAGGGGAGGAGGGGAAGATGGGGACATCAGATCGTCTGGCCAACCAGAAGACCAAAATGGCTGAACAGATAGCTTGCCCGAGACAATTGGGCCATTTGGCGCGTCTACCGGGCCAAGTGGTACTGCCGGCCCTATGATCAGCCGGGCCGGGCCGACCAACTTTTCCGGTGGAGAGGCCCAAACCTCCAGCCCAACAGGCGGCGACGTGAATGACACCGCCGGCCCAACTGGTGATGCCGCTGGCTCACAAATCAATCTGGCCGTCTCCGATCCCAACTCGGCCAGCTCAACGCACAATCCATCCGGCTCACGCGATTGCACCACCATTTCCACCTCTACACAAGGATACTCGGATCAACTACCAACTTTAAGGCATAAACCTGGATGAAGTCTCTACACAATTGGTGCCACCAGGAACCATGACAAGGAGCAGAACAAGGACACTCTTTCACAAGTTCAACTTGTGCGTAGACAAGCTCCTAGAAGACCAACGATAAGGAGCATTGGGCCAAGAGTACAAGGAAGAATCCAAGGGCTTCTTAACATTGCAAAGGACTCTAGAGACTTGGGCTCTCGTGGCAAAAGAGGTCAAGGCCCAACATTTCATAACCCTACTCCAAGTTGAAGACTAGGAGCTAGGCGCGTGCATGCCACAAGGTCGACCACCTTCCATTTTCTGGCAGAAAGGTAAGAAAGGTAAGTTTTCAATTATATACTTGCATTTTCTTTTTTGTAGGGTAGGAATGATTAGTTTTCCATTTTTGAGTCAAGAACAATTTAGATAGTTGTCCTTTTTTGGTTATTTCTTTTTTTTTAGTTTTCCTTATGCACTTTTATAATTTTTCCATTTTTATTTTGGATCGACCCTAAAAGGTCAAAGCTGCCGAGCATATTAATAAGACTCCTTCAGCATTGTAGTTGGACAACTTTTGATTATTAATAAAGATAAAACTTTTTCCTACGAGTTTTTCTATTAAAACTCTATCGCTTAGAACCCTAGTTGAGAACAGATGATGAGCGCATCAGATCGTCTGCCCTGCCAGAAGACCAGAATGCTTGCCCGAGACAACCAGGCCATTTGGCGCGTCTACCGGCCCAAGCGGTACCGCCGGCCCTATGATCAGCCGGGCCGGGCCGGCAGACTTTTCCGGCGAAGAGGCCCAAACCTCCGGCCCAATTGGCGGCGACGTGAACAACACAACCGGCCCAACTGGTGATGCCGCCGGCTCACAACATGATCTGGCAGGCTCCGATGACAACTCGGCCAGCTCCTCGCACAATCCAGCCGATTCAGCCGATTGCACCACCATTTCCACATCTACACAAGGAGACTCGGATCAACTAAGCTACGAGCTTCAAGGCATGAACCTAGATGTAGTCTCTACACCAGTGGTGCCACCAGGAGCCATGACAAGGAGCAGAACAAGGGCACTCTTCCACAAGTTCAGTTTGTGGGTAGACAAGCTCCTACAAGATCATTGACAAGGAGCATTGGGCCAAGAGTACAAGGAAGAGTCCAAAGGCTTCTCAACAATGCAAAGGACTCCAGAGACTTGGGCTCTTGTGCCAAAAGAGGCCAGGGCCCAAAAATTCATAACCCTACTACAAGTCGAGAATAGGAGTTACACGCGTGCATTCGACAAGGTCGGTGATGGGGACATCAGGTCGTATGTCCGGCCAGGAGACCAGACTGGCCAACCAAGAAGCTTGCCCAAGACAGCCGGGCCATTTGGCACGTCTGCCAGCTCAAGCGGTACCGCCGGACCCTCGACAGACATGACATGACCGATCAGCATTGCCAGCGGAGAGGCCCAAACCTCCGGCCCAACTGGTGGCGACATGGATGACACCGCCGGTCCCATTGGTGACACCGCCAACTCCGGGATCAACTTGGCCGGTCCAGAAGGCATTCCGGCCAGTACCTCGCACAGTCCAGCCGGTACAGCCGATCCAGCCGAGTACACGAGCATTTCAACTTCTACACAAGGAGACTCGGACCAGATAAGCTACTAGCTTCAGGACATGCATCTAGAGGAAGTCTCAACACCAGTGATGCCACCAGGAGCAATGACAAGGAGCAGATCAAGAGCACTCTTCCACAAATTCAGCTTATGGGTCGACAAGCTCCTAGAGGATGATCTACAAAGGACAGTGGGCCAGAAGTGCAAAAAGGAGTCCAAAGGCTTCTCAACAATGCAAGGTACTTCAAAGACTTGGGCTTTAGTGGCAAGGGTGGTCAGGGCCCAAAGAGTCCTAACCCTACTCCAAGTCGAAGACTAGGAGCAAGGCGGATGCATGCCACAAGGACGGCCACCTTCCATTTCTTTGCCGTGAGGTAAGAAAGGTAATTTTTCAATTCGAATATTTGCCTCTTTCTGTTTTGCAGGGTAGGATTTAGATTGTTTACATTTTTGAGTCAAAGACATTTTAGGAATAGGTCCTTTTTCGGTTATGCACTTTTGTACGTTTTCCATTTGTGCACTTTTGTAAATTTTCCTTTTCTTTCTTTGAGTCGACCCTAGAAGGTCAAGCTATCGAGCATATTAATAAGGCTCCTTCCAGCATTGTAGTCCGACAACCTTTTTGATAATTAATAAAGTGCGAATTTTCTTCTACAAGCTTTTCTCTCTAAGAAACTTGTGCGCTTAGAATCTAGTCAAGACCAGCTCTCCTAGCTCTAAGTTTGTGATTTATCACAAGGTTCATCACCCCTCGTGTGGTTCACTTCACCCTTCCACCCAATACCAACCAGAAAACCCATATCCAGAAGCCTATGGTCGAGTCTCTCCCCTAACTTCTCCAAACAGCCCACGCGCATCCAAGCCTTGAATCGAGGCTTGTATCAGTCGGCCACTTTCCATTTCTTTGCCGAAAGCTATGAATGGTAAGTTTTCAATTATATACTTGCCTTTTCTGTTTTGCAGGGTAGGAATAGTAAGTTTTACATTTTCGAGTCAAGAACAATTTAGGTAGTTTTCCTTTTTCAGTTGTTTCCTTTTTGTAAATTTTCTTATGCACCTTTGTAACTTTTCCATTTTTATTTTGATTCGACCCTAGAAGTTCAAGGATGCCAAGCATTTTAATAAGAGCATTAGAAAAAGATATTAATAAAGAAGAATTTTCCTAAGAGTTCTCAGCTCTTGTTAGAAAGTCTTTTCCTAGCTCATTTTTGTGATTTTCATTTCATCTTTTTCCTTCTTTCCATCTTACCCAAAGAAAAAACTCCTAAACCTAAGGAGTTTCTCTAATCTTCTTAGTCCACAAGAGCCTTGATTCAAGAAGTATCAGAGCTGGCAAATGGCATGACACAATTCCTAAAACACAACTCGCATCAATCGGCTAGAGGTTGGAGCGCGTGGAGAGGTCGGTGAGATTCCAGGCCATAAGGAACATGAGGGCTGACCAAGACCCTGCTGAAAGTCGTAATCACCCTAGGACACGGCCATAACAGGAGGAGCCCAAGCCGGATGGAGATGAGGACGCACAACCTCACGGCTATCACCATAGGCCGAGAGGACTTCCACGGTAACCAGAAGCAGAGGGAAATGGCTACGAGCCCTGTGGTCATCACAAGAGACCAAGGATGCCCCCTAGAAATTATGAGGATGGAGATGACTACGCCTACAATCGGGTAAACAGTCATGATGTCAAGCTAACACCTCTTAGTTTTGCAGGAAAAGTAGACACCGAGGCCTATCTAGATTGGGAGAGGAGGATGGATCACATCCTCGACCATTACAACCAACCATGCCCTAGGAGAGTCTCCATGGCAGTAGCACAACTCACGGATAATACCCTCATCTAGTGGGATCATGAGGCTTCTGACCGTAGGAGAAGAAGATTGAGGCCCGTAGACTCTTGGGTCGACATGAAGGACCTCATGAGGCAAAGGTTTGTCCCACCTTATTACCATAGGGATTTGCAATGATGTTTCCGTACTCTTAAACAGGTCAAAAGATAAGTAGAAGAGTACTACGAGGAGTTTGAAAGGCTAAGGAACAGGCTGGAGCTCAATGACGATGAGGAGACATTGATGGCTCAATTCTTGGATGGATTGCAAGAGAGGATCAGCGAAAAAGTGGAGAGACAAATATACAACGATTTCAAGGACTTGTTCCACCTCTCTTTCCAGGCTGAGCAGCACATCACGCGTAAGAGCCAAGACCTATGCAGCAAGCCTAAGACACCTTGGGCACCAAGCATTGGCACCAAGCCCGTAGACAAGGGCAAGAGTGTAGAAATCGAATCACGGTTCAAGAGCAAGCCTCCTGAGCAAACCCGTGACGAGAGAGACCCTAGTAAGTCTTCTAACCCTCAGATATCATGTGACATCACTTGTTTTAAGTGTAGGGGCTGTGGTCACATCTCAAGGGAGTGCCCACACAACCGAGTCATAATGATCACGGAAGCTGGAGAGTATGAGTCTCAAGATGAAGAGGACTTTGAACCAGAAGGAGAATACGGTGACATTGAGTACCCTGATGTGGGGGAAGTGCTGGTCACTAGACGCATCCTCAGTGGAATGGTAGACCCCTCCGAGACCGTTCAAAGGGAGAACATCTTCCACAGCCGGTGCACCATCAAGGGCATGGTATGTAATCTCATCATAGATGGAGGATCTTGCACTAATATGGCTAGTGCGTATATGGTTGATAAGCTAGGCCTAGAGAAGATAAGGCACCCCTGGCCATATAGACTGAGATGGCTAGATGACAAGATGGAGCTCAAGATCCATGAGCAAGTAACCGTGCCATTCAGTGTGGGCAGATACCAGGACCAAGTAGTCTGTGATGTAGTACCTATGCAAGCTGGCCATCTTCTGCTAGGAAGACCATGGCAGTTCGACAAGGAGACCAGGATGATGGCCGAACCAATATCTACACTTTTGTGCACGATAGGAGAAATGTCACCCTAGCTCCTCTCACACCTGCCCAGGTACACGAGCTACAACAACAAATGAGTAAGAAGAAGAAACCCATTAAATCTAATTTTCTCATTCAACCGAGTCATGTCCGGAGAGCTTTAGCCTCAAAGGATTTAATGTTACTAATGGTTTTCAAATAGGTTTTGAGTGTAGAGAAAGAACAGGTAGAGCTACCTCCTGAAGTAGCAGCGCTCCTCAACAAATTCCAGGATGTATTCCTTGAGCAGATACTAGCAGCCTTGCCTCCTGTACGCGGCATAGAGCACCATATCAATCTCGTGCTCGGAGCAGCCTTACCCAATCGACCAGCCTACCGGATGAGTCCAGATGAGTCCAAAGAGCTTGAGAAGCAAGTCAAAGAACTCCTGGAGAAAGGCTATGTTCGAGAGAGGCTCAGTCCATGTGTCGTACCAGTGTTGCTAGTCCCCTAGAAGGATGGGACTTGCGACTGTGCGTAGGCTACCGAGCAATCAACAACATCACAGTTAAGTACCGACATCCTATAGCACGACTAGATGATATGCTAGATGAGCTGAGCGCAGCCACAGTCTTCTCCAAGATAGACTTCAAGAGTGGATACAACCAGGTCAGGATGAAGGAAGGTGATGAGTGGAAGATTGCTTTCAAGACAAAGCAAGGGCTCTACGAATGGTCATGCCATTTGGCTTGACTAATGCCCCAAGCACCTTCATGCGCCTTATGAACCAAGTTCTTAGGGCGTACATTAGTAAGTTTGTAGTAGTCTATTTTGATGATATACATGTTTACAGTAAGTGCCTACGGGAACACCTTACACATCTTGAGATGGTGCTTAAAACCCTTCGACAAGAAGAGCTTTATGCCAATCTCAAGAAGTGCACCTTTTGTATTGACAAGCTTGTTTTCTTAGGCTTTGTTGTAAGTTCACAAGGATTACAGGTTGATTAAGAAAAGATTCTAGCCGTACTGAAGTGGCAAACACCGAGCAACATCAGCCAAGTGAGAAGCTTCCACGGCTTGGCCAGCTTCTACAGAAGATTTGTGTCCAACTTCATCAGCATTGCCTAACCACTGACGGCAGTAGTGAAGAAGAATGTGGGATTCAGCTGGGGAGAAGCTCAAGAGAAGGCATTCCAAGCCTTGAAGGACAGCCTCACACATGCACCAGTACTAGTCCTGCCCGATTTCAACAAGACGTTTGAAGTGGATTGCAATGCATCTGGAATAGGCATAGGAGCAGTGATGACCCAAGGAGGAAGGCCCGTGGCATACTTCAGTGAGAAGTTAGGTGGAGTCTCACTGAATTACCCCACCTACGACAAGGAGCTCTATGCCCTAGTCCGAGCTTTGGAGACTTGGCAACATTACTTGTTGTCCAAGGAGTTTGTGATCCACACTGATCACGAGACTCTGAAACACCTTAGAGGGCAAAGCAACCTCAAGAGAAGACATGCCAGGCGGATGGAGTTTATAGAAACCTTCTCTTACGTCATCAAGTACAAGAAGGGGAAGGATAATGTGGTAGCCAATGCACTATCAAGAAGATTTGCTTTGATATCTACAATGGAAGCAAAGGTCTTAGGATTCGAGCACATCAAGGACCTGTATAATGATGATCCTGAATTTGCTGAGAGCTACAAAGAGTGTGGCACAGGGAGTCATGGCAATTTCTACATCCATGATGGGTTCTTTTTCTGAGAAAGAAGGTTGTGCATATCACAAGGATCTCTACGAGAGCTTAACACCCGAGAAGCTCATGGAGGAGGTCTTATGGGCCACTTTGGTGTTGACAAGACACTAGCAGTGGTCAAGGAGCACTTGTACTGGCCACACATCAAGAGGTCAGTAGAAGCCCATTGTGCAAGGTGCATCACTTGCAAGAAGGCGAAGTCCCGAATATACCCTCACGGGTTGTGATACAAGCCTTGATTCAAGGATGTATGCGTGTGGGCTGTTTGTAGAAGATTAGGTGAGAAACTCAACCTTAGGCTTCTGGATAGGGGTTTTCTGGTTGGTAAACGATGGAAGGGTGAAGTGAACCACACGAGGGGTGATGAACCTCGTGATAAATCACAAACCAGAGCTAGGAGGGCTGGTCTCAACTAGGTTCTACAAGTCTCTGAGAGAAGCTCGAGGGAAAAAGTTCTACTTTATTAATAATCAAAAGGTTATGAACTACAATGCTGGAAGGAGCCTTATTAATATTCACAGCTTGACCTACTAGGGTCGACTCAAATAAGAAAAGGAAAGTTTACAAAAGTGCACAAAAGGAAAAAAATACAAAAGTGTATAACGGAAAAAGGACCTATTCCTAAAATGTTCTTGACTCAAAAATGTAAAGCAACTAGATCCTACCCTGCAAAACAGAAAGAGGCATATATTCGAATGTAAACTTACCTTAACTCACCTCACGGCCAAGAAATGGAAGGTGGCCGTCCTTGTGGCATGCACGCGCCTTGCTCCTAGTCTTTGACTTGGAGTAGGGTTAAAAATCTTTGGGCCCTGACCTCTCTTGCCACTAAAGCCCAAGTATCTGATGTTCCTTGTGTTGGTGAGAAGCCTTTGGACTCTAATTTGCTCTTCTGGCCCATTGTCCTTAGCTGCTCTTCTTCTAGAAGCTTGTTGACCCATAGGTTGAATTTGTGGAAGAGCGCCCTTGATCTGCTTCTTGTCATTGCTCCTTGAGGTACTACTGGTGTTGAGACTTCCTCTAAGTGCATGTCCTGGAGCTGGTAGCTCATTTGGTCAGAGTCCTCTTGTGTAGAAGTGGAAGTGTGCGTGTACTCGGCTGGATGGCCTGTACCGGCTGGATTGTGCGTGGTACTGGCCGGAATGACTTCAGGACCGGCCAAGTTGATCCCGGAGTCGGCGGTGTCATCAGGGGGACCGGCGGTATCATTCACGTCCCCACCAAGTGTGCCGGAAGCTTGGGCCTCTCCGCGGGCGATGTTGACCGGTCTGGTCCTATAGGTCGAAGGTCCGGCGGTACTGTCTGGTCCGGCAGGCGCGCCAGATGGTCCTGCTGTCTCGGGCAAGCTTCCTGGTCGGCCAGTCTGGTCTCCTGGCTGGATTTATGACCTGATGTCCTCATCAGGCCGTCCTTGTGGCATGCACGCGCCTTGCTCCTAGTCTTCGACTCGGAGTAGGGTTAGAAATCTTTGGGCCCTGACCTCTCTTGACACTAAAGCCCAAGTCTCTGAAGTCCCTTGCATTGTTGAGAAGCCTTTGGACTCTTCTTTGTACTTCTGGCCAATTGACCTTAGTCGATCTTCCTCTAGGAGCTTTTCAACCCATAAGCTGAACTTGTGGAAGAGTGCTCTTGATCTGCTCCTTGTCATTGCTCCTGGTGGCACTACTGGTGTGGAGATTTCCTCTAGATGCATGTCCTGAAGCTGGTAGCTTATCTGGTCCGAGTTTCCTTGTGTAGAAGTTGAAATGCTCGTGTACTCGGCTGGATCTGCTGTACCGGCTGGAATGTGTGAGGTACTGGCCGGAATGCCTTCAGGACTAGCCAAGTTGATCCCGGAGTCGGCGGTATCACCAAGGGGACCGGCGGTGTCATCCACGTCACCACCAAGTGTGCCGGAAGCTTAGTCCTCTCCACCGGCAATGCTGATTGGTCTGGTCCTATTGGTCGAGGGTCTGGTGGTATTGCTTGGGCCGGTAGACGTGCCAGATGGCCCGGCTGTCTCGGGCAAGCTTCCTGGTCGGCCAGTCTGGACTCCTGGCTGGACATACGACCTGATGTCCTCATCATCCCCTCCCTCTTCAGTAGGTTTTGACCTCAAAACTGGTTCATCTGCATGGAAAGGGGCTAAGTCAGTTACGTTGAACGTGTTGGACACATTAAACTCACCAGGGAGCTCGATCCGGTAGGCATTGTTGTTGATCCTCTCCAGCACTCTGAATGGTCCATCTCGTCTTGGTGCTAGCTTGGAACTCCTTAGGTTGGGGAACCTCTCCTGCCGTAGGTGTAGCCACACCCAATCGCCTGGTTGAAAGATAACCTCATTTCTTCCCTTGTTGGCATGAGTCACGTACTGCCCGGTCCTCTTCTCCAAGTTTTCTACTACCTTCTGGTGTAACTTCCTTATGAACTCTGCCTTGGATTCTCCATTGAGGTTGGTCAACTCTGCTGGTGGCAGTGGCGTTTGCTCCAATGGGGTGAGAGAGTTGAAGCCGTATACTATTTCAAATGGTGTCTTCTTGGTTGCTGAGAGCATGGCTCGGTTGTAAGCGAACTCTATGAATGGCAGGCACTCCACCCAAGTCTTGAGGTTCTTCCCTAGTGTAGTCCTGAGAAGAGTTGATAGTGTCCTGTTGACAACTTCAGTTTGGCCATCGGTTTGAGGATGGCAGGTGGTAGAAAAGAGTAGCTTCGTGCCTAGCTTCCTCCAAAGTGTCCTCCAGAAATGGCTGAGGAACTTGGTGTCCCTGTCTGATACGATGGTCCTTGGCACTCCATGAAGCCGTACAATCTCCCGGAAGAACAACTCAGCTGTTTGCGTGGCATCATTGACATTGGCACACGGAATGAAGTGTGCCATCTTGGAGAATTTGTCCACCACTACAAAGATTGCATCCTTGTGGTTGATCTTGGGCAGGCCTAGAACAAAGTCCATTGATATATCCACCCATGGATGCGTCAGTATGGGCAGTGGGAGATACAACCCGTGAGGTTGCACTCGGGACTATGCCTTCTTGCAAGTAATGCATCTTGCACAATGAGCTTCTACTGTCCTCTTGATGTGTGGCCAGTAGAAGTGCTCCTTGACCACTGCTAGAGTCTTGTCGACACCAAAGTGGCCCATGAGTCCTCCTCCATGAGCTTCTCGGATGATAAGCTCACTTAATGATCCTTGTGGTATGCACAACCTTCTCTCTCAGAACAAGAATCCTCATGGATGTAAAACTTGCCATGACTCCCTGTGCCACACTCCTTGTAGCTATCAGCAAGGTCAGGATCATCCCTGTATAGGTCCTTGATGTGCTCGAATCCTAGGACCTTTGCCTCCATGGTTGATATTAAGGCAAACCTCCTTGATAGTGCATCGGCTACCATATTGTCTTTGCCCTTCTTGTACTTTATGACATATAGGAAGGTCTCTATGGCTCCTCTTGAGATTGGTTTGCCCTCTAAGGTGTTTGAGAGTCTCGTGATCAGTGTGGATCACAAACTCCTTGGACAGCAAGTAATGCTGCCAAGTCTCCAATGCTCGGACAAGGGCATAAAGCTCCTTGTCATAAGTGGGTAGTTCAGTGAGGCACCACCTAGCTTCTCACTGAAGTATGCCACTGGTCTCCCTCCTTGGGTTAGCACTGCTCCTATGCCTATTCCAGAGGCATCACACTCCACTTCAAACATCTTGTTGAAGTCGGGCAGGACTAGCACTGGTGCATGTGTAAGGCTGTCCTTCAAGGCCTGGAATGCCTTCTCCTGAGCTTCTCCCCAGCTGAATCCCACGTTCTTCTTTACTACTGCCGTCAATGGTGAGGCAATACTGCTGAAGTTGGGCACGAATCTCCTATAGAAGCTGGCCAGTCTGTGGAAGCTCCTTACTTGGCTGATGTTGCCTGGTGTTGGCCATTCTTGTATGGCTCGAATCTTCTCTTCATCAACCTGTAGGCCCTGTGAACTTACAACAAAACCAAAAAAGACAAGCTTATCAGTACAAAAGGTGCACTTCTTGAGATTGGCATAAAGCTCTTCTTGTCAAAGGGTTTTAAGTACCATCTCAAGATGTGTGAGGTGTTCCCGTAGGCACTTACTATAAACCAATATATCATCAAAGTAAACCACTACAAACTTACTGATGTACACCCTAAGAACTTGGTTCATAAGGCGCATGAAGGTGCTTGGGGCATTAGTCAAGCCGAATGGCATGACTGTCCACTCGTATAGCCCTTGCTTTGTCTTGAAAGCAGTCTTCCATTCATCACCTTCCTTCATCCTGACCTGGTGGTATCCACTCTTGAGGTCTATCTTGGAGAAGACTGTGGCTCCACTCAGCTCATCTAGCATGTCATCCAGTCGTGGTATCGGATGCCGGTACTTGACTGTGATGTTGTTAATTGCTTGGCAGTCCACGCACATCCGCCAAGTCCCATCCTTCTTGGGCACTAGTAGCACTGGTACGGCACATGGACTAAGGCTCTCTCGAACATAGCCTTTCTCCAGGAGCTCCTTGACTTGCTTCTTAAGCTCCTTGTACTCCTCTGGACTCATCCGGTAGGCTGGCCGGTTGGGCAGGGCTGCTCCAGGCACTAGGTCTATCTGGTGTTCTATGCCACGTAAAGGAGGCAAGCCTGCTGGTATCTCCTCTGGAAACACATCCTGGAACTTGTTGAGGAGAGTTGTTACTTCAGGAGGTAGCTCTACCTGTTCTTTTTCTACATTCAACACTTCTTTGAAAACCATTAGTAGCATTAGATCCTTCGAGGCTAAAGCTCTCCGGACATGACTCGGTTGAATAAGAAAGTTAGATTTAATGAGCTTCTTTTCCTTACTCATTTGCTTTTGAAGCTCATGTACCTGGGCAGGTGTAAGAGGAGCTAGGCTGACCTTTCTCTTGTCATGCACGAAAGTGTAGATATTGGTTCGGCCATCATGCCTGGTGTCCGTGTCAAACTGCCATGGTCTTCCTAGCAGAAGATGGCCAGCTTGCATGGGCACCACGTCGCACACGACTTGGTCTTGGTACTTGCCCACACGGAATGGCACAGTGACTTGCTCATGGATCTTGAGCTCCACTTTGTCATCAAACCATCTCAGTCTATATGGTCGACGATGCCTTGTCTTCTCTATATGATGAGGACATCAGGTCGTACATCCGATTGCCCGAGGCAGCAGGACCAGCTGGCGCGCCTGCCGGACCAGACAGTACCGCCGGACCCTCGACCTATAGGACCAGACCGGTCAACATCGCCGGCGGAGAGGCCCAAGCTCCGGGCACACTTGGTGGGGACGTGAATGACACCGCCGGTCCCTCTGATGACACCGCCGACTCCGGGATCAACTTGGCCGGTCCTGAAGCCATTCCGGCCAGTACCGCACACAACCCATCCGGTACAGGCCATCCAGCCGAGTACACACGCATTTCCACTTCTACACAAGAGGACTCGGACCAAATGAGCTACCAGCTCCAGGACATGCACTTAGAGGAAGTATCTACACCAGTGGTACCTCAAGGAGCAATGACAAGAAGCAGATCAAGAGCACTCTTCCACAAATTCAGCTTATGGGTCGACAAGCTTCTAGAGGAAGAGCAGCTAAGGACAATGGGCCAAAAGAGCAAATTAGAGTCCAAAGGCTTCTCAACAACACAAGGAACATCAGAGACTTGGGCTTTAGTGGCAAGAGAGGTCAAGGCCCAAAGATATTTAACCCTACTCCAAGTCGAAGACTAGGAGCAAGGCGCGTGCATGCCACAAGGACGGCCACCTTCCATTTCTTGGCCGTGAGGTGAGTTAAGGTAAGTTTACATTCGAATATATGCCTCTTTCTGTTTTGCAGGGTAGGATCTAGTTGCTTTACATTTTTGAGTCAAGAACATTTTAGGAATAGGTCCTTTTTCGGTTATACACTTTTGTATTTTTTCCTTTTGTGCACTTTTGTAAACTTTCCTTTTTCTTATTTGAGTCGACCCTAGTAGGTCAAGCTGTCGAGCATATTAATAAGGCTCCTTCCAGCATTGTAGTTCGACAACCTTTTTGATTATTAATAAAGTAGAACTTTTTCCCTACAAGTTTTCTCTCTAAGAATCTTGTGCGCTTAGAGCCTAGTTGAGACCAGCCCTCCTAGCTCTAAGTTTGTGATTTATCACGAGGTTCATCACCCCTCGTGTGGTTCACTTCACCCTTCCATCGTTTACCAACCAGAAAACCCCTATCCAGAAGCCTAAGGTTGAGTTTCTCACCTAATCTTCTACGAACAGCCCACGTGCATACATCCTTTAATCAAGGCTTGTATCATTTTGGTATCAGAGCTTAAAGCTCTTAAACCAGGTTGTTTCTATCCTTTTTGCTTGTTTTGTTTTGTGTTCTTGCATTAGTTTCATTCGCATTCAAGAAAAAATCAAAAAAAAAATAACCTCAAACTTCAAACCGAGTGCATCTAGCCTCCTACGTGTATCACTAGGGTTTAGAATTCACTTGTTGCATTGCATACGAGTTTTCCTTTTGTTTTATTCTTATTTCCATTAGTTTTAAGTTAATTTAAAAAGAAAAGAAAAGAAAAGAAAGAGAAAGGAAAGAGAAGATATTTCGAAATTGGACAGCTAAGCATAAGCATCTAGAAGGTTTCCTTTTTCTTGGTCGAATTTCCTTTCCTTAGGAATTTTGCCTTTTGCATTTTTTTCAAATCCCCTATAAAACGAAAACTCTCCTAATAATTTAGGAGTAACCTAATTGTCTTCTTTCTTTGTAGCATACATGGGAGAAGAGAATAGAGACGCAGCTGAAGCCATGATGGCCATGTTCACCACACTCCAAACCCAACTCGCATCCATAGGCGAAAGGTTGGAGAGCGTGGAGAGACCAGTGAGATTCCAGGCCATAAGGCACGTGAGAGCTGAGCAAGACCGTCCTGAGGGTCCTGAGTACCTTAGGACACGGCACGAACAGGAGGAACCCCAGCCAGATGGAGATGAGGACACGCAACCCCATAACTATCACCATAGGCCGAGAGGACCTCCACGGCAACCAGAGGCAGAAGATGATGGCTTTGAGCCATATGGTCTTCACCAGAGACCAAGAATGCTTCCTAGACGTCATGAGGATGGAGATGAACACACCTATAACCGGGTAATTCATCCTGATGTTAAACTAACTCCTCCAACTTTTGCAGGAAAAGTAGACCCCGAGGCTTACCTAGATTGGGAGAAGGGAATGGATCATATCTTTGATCACTACAACCAACCAGGACCTAGGAGAGTCTTAATGGCAGTAGCACAACTCACGGACAATGCCCTCATCTGGTGGGATCGTGAGGTATCTGACAGAAGGAGGAAGAGAATGAGACCCGTAGACTCATGGGTCGACATGAAAGACCTCATGCGACAAAGGTTTGTTCCACCTTATTTTCATAGAGATGAACACGTGATTTAAGCAGGGTACCAGATCAGTAGAGGAGTACTATGAAGAGTTCGAGAGGTTGAGGAACAGATTGGAGCTCAATGATGATGAAGAAGCATTGATGGCACAATTCTTGGATGGACTCCAAGAAAGGATCAGCTGCAAGGTGGAAAGGCAAATCTACAATGACTTCAAGGACTTGTTCCACCTATCTGTGCAAGCTGAGCAGCACATCAAACGTAAGAGCCAAGACATCCGCAGCAAGCCTAAGACACCTTGGGCACCAAGCAATATGCCTAAGACCGTAGACAAAGGCAAAAGCGTAGAGATCGAGTCGAGGTTCAAGAGCAAGCCTCCTGAACCCACCCGTGACCAGAGAGAGCCTGGTAAGTCTTCTAACCTCAAAGATCACGTGACATAACTTGTTTCAAGTGCAGGGGACGTGGACACATCTCAAGGGAGTGCCCAAACAACCGAGTCATGCTGATTACGGAGGCAGGAGAATATGAGTCCCAAGATGAAGAGGAATATGAACCAGAAAGAGAATATGGTGACATTGAGTACCCTGATGTGGGGGAAGTGCTGGTCACTAGACGTATCCTCAGTGCAATGGTGGATCCTTCAGAGACCATCCAAAGGGAGAACATCTTCCACAGCCGTTGCACCATCAAGGGAAAGGTATGTAACCTCATCATAGATGGTGGTTCTTGCACTAACGTTGCTAGTGCGTATATGGTTGATAAGCTAGGTCTAGAGAGGACACGGCATC
Source organism: Pugionium cornutum (assembly GCA_018901935.1). NCBI lineage: Eukaryota > Viridiplantae > Streptophyta > Magnoliopsida > Brassicales > Brassicaceae > Pugionium > Pugionium cornutum. The sequence goes on along the minus strand of JAENJI010000878.1, from coordinate 4,684 downwards.
CTCGACCATATAGACTGAGATGGCTTGATGACAAAGTGGAGCTCAAGATTCATGAGCAAGTCACTGTGCCATTCAGTGTGGGCAAGTACCAAGACCAGGTCGTAATGCGACGTGGTGCCCATGCAAGCTGGCCATCTTCTACTAGGAAGACCATGGCAGTTTGACAAAGAGACCAGGCATGATGGCAGAACCAATCTCTACACCTTCGTGCATGACAAGAGAAAGGTCAGCCTAGCTCCTCTTACACCTGCCCAAGTACATGAGCTACAACTCCAAATGAGTAAGGAAAAGAAACTTGTCAAGTCTAACTTTCTTATTCAACCTAGTCATGTCCGGAGAGCTTTAGCCTCAAGGACTTAATGTTACTAATGGTTTTCAAGGAAGTGTTGAGTATAGAACAGGGACAGGTAGAGCTACCTCATGAAGTAGCAACACCTCAACAAATTCCAGGATGTATTTCCAGAGGAGATACCAGCAGGCTTGCCTCCTTTACGTGGCATAGAACACCAGATTGATCTAGTGCCCGGAGCAGCCCTGCCCAACCGCCAGCCTACCGGATGAGTCCAGAGGAGTCCAAGGAGCTTGAGAAGCAAGTCAAGGAGCTCCTGGAGAAAGGATATGTTCTAGAGAGCCTCAGTCCATGTGCCGTACCAGTGCTACTAGTGCCCAAGAAGGATGGGACTTGGCGCATGTGCGTGGACTGCCGAGCAATCAACAACATCACAGTCAAGTACAGGCATCCAATACCACGACTGGATGATATGCTAGATGAGCTGAGTGGAGCCACGGTCTTCTCCAAGATAGACCTCAAAAGTGGATACCACCAGGTAAGAATGAAGGAAGGTGATGAGTGGAAGACTGCTTTCAAGACAAAGCAAGGACTCTACGAGTGGACAGTCATGCCATTTGGCTTGACTAATGCCCCAAGCACCTTCATGCGCCTTATGAACCAAGTTCTTAGGGCGACATCAGTAAGTTTGTGGTAGTTTACTTTGATGACATACTAGTTTATAGTAAGTGCCTACGGGAACACCTCACACATCTTGAGATGGTACTTAAAACCCTTCGACAAGAAGAGCTTTATGCCAATCTCAAGAAGTGCACCTTTTGTACTGATAAACTTGTCTTTTTAGGTTTTGTTGTGAGTTCACAGGGCCTACAGGTTGATGAGGAGAAGATTCGAGCCATACAAGAATGGCCAACACCAGGAAACATCAGCCAAGTAAGGAGCTTCCACGGACTGGCCAGCTTCTATAGGAGATTCGTGCCCAACTTCAGCAGTATTGCCTCACCACTGACGGCAGTAGTGAAGAAGAACGTGGATTCAGCTGGGGAGAAGCTCAGGAGAAGGCATTCCAGGCCTTGAAGGACAGCCTTACACGCACCAGTGCTAGTCCTTCCCGACTTCAACAAGACGTTTGAAGTGGAGTGTGATGCCTCTGGAATAGGCATAGGAGCAGTGCTAACCAAGGAGGGAGACCAGTGGCATACTTCAGTGAGAAGCTAGGTGGTGCCTCACTGAACTACCCCACTTATGACAAGGAGCTCTATGCCCTTGTCCGAGCATTGGAGACTTGGCAGCATTACTTGCTGTCCAAGGAGTTTGTGATCCACACTGATCACGAGACTCTCAAACACCTCAGAGGAGACATGCCAGGTGGATGGAGTTCATGGAAACCTTCCCGTACATCATCAAGTACAAGAAGGGCAAAGATAATGTGGTAGCCGATGCACTATCAAGGAGGTTTGCCTTGATATCAACAATGGAGGCAAAGGTCCTAGGATTCGAGCACATCAAGGATCTATACAAGGATGATCCTGACCTTGTTGAGAGCTACAAGGAGTGTAGCACAGAGAGTCATGGCAAATTCTACATCCATGAGGGATTGTTGTTCCGAGAAAGAAGGCTGTGCATACCACAGGGATCACTAAGGGAGCTTATCATCCGAGAAGCTCATGGAGGAGGACTCATGGGCCACTTTGGTGTCGACAAGACTCTAGCAGTGGTCAAGGAGCACTTCTACTGGCCACACATCAAGAGGACAGTAGAAGCACATTGTGCAAGATGCATCACTTGCAAGAAGGCAAAGTCCCGAGTGCAACCTCACGGGTTGTATCTCCCACTTCCCATACCAACACATCCATGGGTGGACATCTCGATGGATTTTGTTCTAGGTCTGCCCAAGATCAACCACAAAGATGCAATCTTTGTAGTGGTGGACAGATTCTCCAAGATGGCACACTTCATCCCATGTGCCAATGTCAATGATGCCACGCAAACAGCTGAGCTGTTCTTCAGAGAGGTAGTACGGCTTCATGGAGTGCCAAGGACCATCGTATCAGATAGGGACACCAAGTTCCTCAGCCATTTCTGGAGGACCCTTTGGAGAAAGCTAGGCACGAAGCTACTCTTCTCAACCACTTGCCATCCTCAAACCGATGGCCAAACTGAAGTTGTCAACAGGACCCTATCAACTCTTCTCAGAACAACACTAGGGAAGAACCTAAAGACTTGGGTGGAGTGCCTGCCATTCATTGAGTTCGCCTACAACCGAGCCGTGCACTCAGCAACCAAGAAGACCCATTTGAAGTGGTACACGGCTTCAACCCTCTCACCCCATTGGAGCAAACACCACTGCCACCAGCTGAGATGACCAACCTCAACGGAGCATCCAAAGCAGAGTTCATAAGGAGGTTACACCAGAAGGTAGCAGAGAACTTGGAGAAGAGGACCGGACAGTACGTGACTCATGCCAACAAAGGAAGAAAGGAGGTGATCTTTCAACCAGGCGATTGGGTGTGGCTACACCTACGGCAGGAGAGGTTCCCAAACCTAAGGAGTTCCAAGCTAGCACCAAGAGGAGATGGACCATTCAGAGTGCTCGAGAGGATCAACAACAACGCCTACCGGATCGAGCTTCCAGGTGAGTTTAATGTGTCCAATACGTTTAATGTCACTGACTTGGCCCCTTTCCATGCAGATGAACCAGTTTTGAGGACAAAACCTACTGAAGAGGGAGGGAATGATGAGGACATCAGGTCGTACATCCAGCCAGGAGACCAGACTGGCCGACCAGGAAGCTTGCCCGAGACAGCAGGACCATCTGGCGCGCCTGCCGGACCAGACAGTACCGCCGGACCTCGACCTATAGGACCAGACCGGTCAACATCGCCGGCGGAGAGGCCCAAGCTTCCGGCACACTTGGTGGGGACGTGAATGACACCGCCGGTCCCCCTGATGACACCGCCGACTCCGGGATCAACTTGGCCGGTCCTGAAGTCATTCCGGCCAGTACCGCGCACAATCCAGCCGGTACAGGCCATCCAGCCGAGTACACGCACACTTCCACTTCTACACAAGAGGACTCGGACCAAATGAGCTACCAGCTCCAGGACATGCACTTAGAGGTAGTATCTACACCAGTGGTACCTCCAGGAGCAATGACAAGAAGCAGATCAAGAGCACTCTTCAATAATTCAGCTTATGGGTCGACAAGCTTCTAGAGGAAGAGCAGCTAAGGACAATGGGCCAGAAGAACAAATTAGAGTCCAAAAGCTTCTCAACAACACAAGGGACATCAGAGACTTGGGCTTTAGTGGCAAGAGAGGTCAGGGCCCAAAGATATTTAACCCTACTCCAAGTCGAAGACTAGGAGCAAGGCGCGTGCATGCCACAAGGCCACCTTCCATTTCTTGGCCGTGAGGTGAGTTAAGGTAAGTTTCAATTCGAATATATGCCTCTTTCTGTTTTGCAGGGTAGGATCTAGTTGCTTTACATTTTGAGTCAAGAACATTTTAGGAATAGGTCCTTTTTCGGTTATACACTTTTGTATTTTTTCCTTTTGTGCACTTTTGTAAACTTTCCTTTTTCTTATTTGAGTCGACCCTAGTAGGTCAAGCTGTCGAGCATATTAATAAGGCTCCTTCCAGCATTGTAGTTCGACAACCTTTTTGATTATTAATAAAGTAGAACTTTTTCCCTACAAGTTTTCTCTCTAAGAATCTTGTGCGCTTAGAGCCTAGTTGAGACCAGCCCTCCTAGCTCTAAGTTTGTGATTTATCACGAGGTTCATCACCCCTCGTGTGGTTCACTTCACCCTTCCATCGTTTACCAACCAGAAAACCCCTATCCAGAAGCCTAAGGTTGAGTTTCTCACCTAATCTTCTACAAACAGCCCACGCGCATACATCCTTGAATCAAGGTTTGTATCACCTAGTGTGATATTCTTACTTACATGAGGATTCGATACCCAACTATTACTCGATTTGCTCTACATTTTGGAGTTGTACTCGGGATTAAAACTTAAAGCCCCATCAAATTTTTGATGCTATTGCCGGGGAAGTTAGAAATAGCCAATAGGATTTTGATTCATTTATAGACTAGGATTTGTTTCTGTTTTTAGTTTACTGATCTTGACTTTTATCTGTTTGCTTTCCAGGTGTATGAACACGAGGAGTAGAGGGAAACTAGATCTACAACGGAGTGAAATTGACGTACAACAGTTGGAAAGAGATGCAGCACGAGCCAATAGAAGAACGTTTGAGCCAGCAAAGGAGGCTTACAGAGACGGAACACCATGACCATAACATGCGAAAGAAAGCTGAGAATGAAGCTCAAGGAGCTGGAGTTGCTGATCAGAATGCATGGAGAGCAAGAGGCCCAATGAACCCACAAAGGCCTCAG
>JAENJI010000877.1:0-39741 GCA_018901935.1 Pugionium cornutum | reverse complement strand
CTCTCTTGCTGGGATTAAAATTTTGATTCGTTCGCTCTGATACCAAATATTAAGAAACAAATTTGCACCAGAATCCCATACTTTATTAATGAAGTTCAAATGCCTTTTATAATAGATTACAAAGAAGAAGAACTGACTCAAACAAGAAAATAGGAAGCAACTACGACCAGTAAGTCACGTAACTGTAACTGACCATTGACTCGATAAATAAATAAAAAACAGAAAAAAATAAAACACAAAACAAAAACAGTAAGAATAGATTCTAACAATGCCAATGTGCTTTGCGTGGATCTTGCTTAAATTATGAAAAATATTTACCAATTATGAAATATCTAGTTTCAAGTGTCGGAAAAATATTACTAGAATCCGAATGAAGATGATAATTTTGTTTAACTCTAACTAATCTAGTTTCGACCATATATCCAATACATAATTTATTTGTGAACATGAAAAAAGGATAGGAGAATAATTGAACGATATAATTCCTTCGATGGGAACAACATTAAAGATGGCAGGGCTACGGAATGAAGGATAGAGATTTTTTAGCAAAAGATGCATTCTTCCACTTAGGAAGTAAACGTGTGATCAACTAGATGACTGTTGGTAACTTGAGCTCTTCTATATTCAAAATTTGTCTCTCTAGGGGCATAATGATATGCATTTGACGGACAAAGGGGTTTAGTTAAGATATGTAATATCCGAAGGTATATATCCTCAACTTGATGATTTCAAAAAATAACAAAATGAGATTTATATCTTTCAACTATCCAAGACATGATACTTATTTTATAAACCCACATTGTGTCAAATGTTTCTTTTCTTGAAGGAAAATCAATATACTACAAGTCTTGTCCAATTCGACAGCATTAATCTCTTTATACACTAGAATGTTAGAATTTAGGAATTTTCACATGGATCTTGTTTTTATTATTTGGCTTTACCTGATCAATTATACTACGATATTAGGATTACTCAAATGCATCAAAATTGTTGTTAGATTTCCTGAAAAGAACCTAGATAAACAAATTGTTTTTAGCCAACGAAAGTTGATGTTAAGGCAATTTAAGAATATATTAGGACTTGAACAATAATGCAAGTTTAAGAATCTGAATTCAAACGACAGTTTAAAAAAATAGATTATTAGACATAATAATTTTGTGCAATGATAGTTGGCTAACTAGATAGTCGTGTTCTAAGTTGTACACGACACTTAATCAAATCCCCAATAGAAACCTGATTAGCGATACTGATTTCCTGTATATTTCATGAACCTAGCATTTTTCATATTATCAGTTTACATCAATATGAATTGCCATTTATATTATTTACCCATAAAACACTTATATTTTTCTTCTTAGCAAAATTATTTATTCTGAGAATTATAGAGTAACAATTAGTCCTTGTGGATTCGATCCTTAAGTACTATTGCGCTTGCATGTGTACTTGCAACAAGTTTCTTTGGGTTAAAATACGAGATATCAAGCTTTTGGCACCATTTCTGTGGACCAATAATATTGCCTATAAGTTTATGATTAATATTTTATCTAAGAAATCTTGTTACTAATATATAGTATTTCTTGTTTTCGTGTGTTTTAGTGTATGACCAATATATTGCCGTAGACCAATAATGTTGTCTATAAGTCTAAGAAATCTTATTACTAATATACAGCATTTTTTTGTTTTTGTGTGTTTCAATGTATGACCAAAAGCACAGAGCTTTAAAATCTCATTGCTTTGGACAACCAAGAGCTCGCAAGACTAGAAAAGCTAAACCAAAAATCCAAGTCAAGACAACTCAACATGACTAATAATTTTGACAATATGGATAATCAATCTCAGTTTCCGGCATCCAATGCGCATGAAGTTGAAGCTAACCAAAAGAGATAGCAGCAAGTTGGTGGTAGTCATACTCTACGAAATAATGAAATAACAGATGCGTTCTACGCCAATCGATCTGCAATCATGACTCTTTTAATCGCGAAGAATGATTTTGAGATCCAGCCATAGATAATTGCTTTGGTGAAGTAGATTTAGTTCATGGATTACCTTCGGAAAACTCCATATACCATATCAAGACTTTTAAAAAGTTTTGCAGCAAGCTGGTGGTAGTCATACTCTACGAAATTATGAAATAACAAATGCGTTCTACGCCAATCGATCTGCAATCAGGACTCTTTTAATCGCAAAGAATGATTTTGAGATCCAGCCATAGATAATTGCTTTGGTGAAGTAGAGTTAGTTCATGGATTACCTTCTGAAAACTCCATAGACCATATCGAGACTTTTAAAAAGATTTGCAGCATGATTAAGATAAATGGAGTGCCAGCTGATTATTTGATGTGCACTCTATACAAATTTTCTCTAGCAGACAAGGCGATTCAGTGGTTGAAGCAGTTAGCTCCATGATCTTTAACCACACTTGAGATGATACCAAATCTGCGTTTTCAAACCATTTCTTCACCAAGTCTAGGTCTAACATTATGAGAAACAAGATCTTTAACTTTTAACAAGCTGGTGCATAATTTTTCTATGAAACATAAGAGAGATTCAAGGAATATATAAAGAATTACCCCCATCATGGATTCAGTGAACCAAATCTCTTGAGCATCTTTTACCGCAATATCGAGGGACAATTTCACATGGCCTTAGGCACTGCCAATAATGGAGACTTCATGATTAGACAAGTTAATGAGACTTACGCTTTCATCAACAATTTGGCAGCTATAACAATAATCAATGCCGAAGTTTGATAGACGATAGAGGAATGTCATGAGTTGAAATCATAGAGGATTGATGTACTTAATGCGAAGATGAACATGATTTTGAAAAGAGAGCGCATGAAATCAGTTAATTTTTGTGACGAGGTTGAGGAGATGATTGCTTCTTCAAGAAATATGGGGAATGACAACAATGATCAAGTTGATGTAACCTACGTTGGTAGAGGGAAACACTTCTAGGATAATTCGTTCAACACAAAGTATTGAAATCATCCGAATATGTCCTATAGGAGAACCAATGTTGATAATCTTTAAGATCAAGTCTACCCTCCTAATCAGTCCTTTTAGTCCAAGCAAAATTTTCAAGGTAATATGAGACAACCATTCTATAATAAAAGGTAAGGTAGCAACTTTGACAGAGGTTTTCAGAAGACTTATCAAGCACTAGTTGTTGCTCCAACACCTCCCGATAGCAAAATTGAGTTGATGTTCCAACAACTCTTGGAAGAGAAACATAAAAATTCCTAGGACATCATTGTTAAGGTTAACAACATATACATGGATCTGCAAAAAGATTTGAGGCATGTCTGCGCAGGTGAAGTTGTTAAGACGACACTAAGAGTTCCTCTAGGAAAAATTGATACAAATCTGAAATCAATGCAGTGCAATGAATACCCTCGACGAGATTACGAATGCAGTTGATCTAGAAAATAGAGGAATTTGGATGCAGCTTTGTCAATATCACTCGACCTAATAACAAGATCGATCGCTCTTCAACAACGATAGAATTGGAAAGATGTTTCAGGATCAACCTAACCCCAAGGCGATCAATCTAGGAAAAATCTGTAATATGCACACCCTGAGCATGTCTATGAGCCCCGAGCACCATTCTTTATTCCACCTAGACATCTTTTGCCACCCATCAATGCAAAAAATTTGACGAGTTTCAACAAGATGACAAGAATACTCCCTCCGGGTACATCATTTGAGGATGCTTGTGAAATTCGTCCATTACGTCAATTCTTCAAGTTTTGTAAAGAAACGTATGATGAAATAGAGGACCTCTATAACAAGATAAGGAACATTGAAGAAACTACCTAAACTAAATGATCCAGGGAAGTTTCTTTTTCAATGTTCTATTGCTGAGGTTGATTTTGATGACTCTTTCTGTGATCTTAGTTTGTGCGTAAATTTCATGTCGACGACTCTTGCAGAAAGGCTAAAGATCCTTCGTAACACCTTTTCATAGGCCAATATATTGGTAACTGCTTATTCCAAACTCCACGAGATTCGATCCTCGATCTACTAGGTCGAGTAAGAAATTATCTTATTCCTATTGATTTTGAAGTTTTGGAGTTGAGAGAGAGATATACAATACCATTGATATTTGGACGATCCTTGTTAATTAGCTATAGTGGGAGTTGTGTGGATCTACTAAATAAGAGAGTTTTTTCACCAATATGGAAAAAAAATCTTCTATAAGACCGTACCAAAGGCACGGTCTAGACATTCTGTCTCTTGTATCTTCCGTAAAGATCTGTTGAATGCAAGGATGTGATCAAAGAAACCTTGAATGAAGATTATGTTATCACAACAACGAAAGTTGTTCACAAAGTAAAAGTGAAAAAAAAGTCATGAGCGGAGGGATTAGAGACAACCCTTATATCATCTTAGTGCCTCATAAGTGTGTTGGAAACAATATTGAATACAAGATCAAAATGTAAGGAGGGGGGAGACTTCAAAACTTTTTGCTAATGTTAGAGCGATACTTACTCTTGAACTATAAGGGAAATGTGAAAATGTTGTTAGGGACTTAATGAGCAAGGTTCTGAAAATGAATTTGAAGGGGATAATGAGACATGATTCATAGCAATTTCCAGTGATTGTAAACAAGCACTTAATGTGAGGAAACCCATTGGTATCCTTTTTCTTAGGTATCTATTATTTATCTTGATGTACTCTCACACCGGGGCGTTGTGAAATAAATTTGGGAGGGAAAGTTTATTGCTAAAAATATTTTTTTTCAGTGTTTGAGTCGGTCTGCCTATTTAAACTTTGGTTATTTTGCGTCGAATTGTTTTTCAACCATACCTTGGAACTAATTGTTTGTTGCTAACGTTTGTGACCATTCTAACAACTTTTGACTGCAAACTTAATTGAATGAAAATCCGTAAACAAATCAACTTACTAAGGCGACCATACCACTTTATTTTTAAACTATGTATAAATTTATTTTTGTTTATACTAGTATGCTATTCTTTTAATAGACTTTACTGGAATTTTTCGAAGGCTTTCCAAAATCTTTGATACTTACTACTAAAGTTAGTTATGACTGTGCTAGCCCGCTAGTCTTTCGTTCTTTTGGCAATCTTTGTAAAAATTTAGTAAAAGGTTTGCCACATATTTGGCATATTCAAATAGTACTCTCTATCCTACTAGTATGTCGTTCTTTTGGCAAACACTTATAAAGTATTCTAAACTTATCTACAGACTTGCTGGTGTATATGCTATTTTGCTATTTGTTTGGCAAACTTTACAAGAATTTGCGCAGACTTTCTAAAATCTTTGATACTTACTACTAAAATTAGATATAAGTTTGCTAGTCAGCTACTCTTTCATTTTTTGGTAATCTCTGCAAAAATTTAGTAAAAAGTCTAGCAACTTTTTGGCAAATTTAAATAGTATTCTTCTAGCATGTTAGTTTACCGTTCTTTTGACAAACGATTTCAAAATTTTCTAAATTTATATGTAAATTTACCTTTGTATCTGCTAGTCTGCTACTTTTTTACAGACTTTACATGAATTTTTTCGTCACATTATCCAAAGTCTTCGAAACTTATTAGTAGAATTAGATATGAGTTTGCGAATCTTTCATTGTATTTGCGAAAATATAGTAAACTCTGTGAATATTGTGAATTGTTTGTGATTATTTAATTTTCTAATAAACAGTTCTTCCGTAAGAATATTGTGAATTTGTGGAAAAAATTAGTATTATTGATGAATGCGGTGAAGATATCTCATAATTTTTATTGTAGACAAGTTTTTTTACAAGAAGATATTCGTTAAGTTTGGATGACCAATTCAATATTTTTTCAACAAAGTGTGCAATTACTCCCAAAGCACGAATATAGTTCCAGATTTCTTCTCCAACTGCACGTTCAACCTCTTTCAAAAAAATCGTTTTGCTATGATAATTAATGCTTTTGATAGGCTTTGATTCACAACAAAGCGAATATAATCATAGAGCAAATCTTAAATCCACATTTATTTGAATCGACATTCTGCAAAATATGATGAATAAAAACATAAAAATATATTATAATATAAATGGTTTAAATAAGAAAATTTTAAATAAGAAAAATTAATTGGCTCTAGTTTTATGGTGATATAATTGTAAGCTAAATAGTACTTGATAAGCGATTGATCTGTAAAAATAAATCCTTTTGTTTTTATTTTTGAACGGGTGAACAAAGAGAAAACAAACAAAATATTTTGATATTGAGTTTTGATGTTGATTTTTTATTACATTAACTCTTCAATACTAAAACCATAAACAGAAATATTCAAATCGAAGTTTAAAATTAAATCTTGTAACATCCTAAATGCATCAAAACGACATGTATATGTATACATTTATGTTTGTGTTTCATTCATCTCTAATATAATCATATAATGTATAAATGACTATGCCAAAATAGAAAATTATCAATGACTAGAATTCACGAATGTTCCGGGTAGATCTCATATACATGCAATAAATATCTCTCAATGTTTATATCTCTCAATCACATACATATGTATACTACGAAATTTTATTGCTTACATGTAGTTTCAAAAAAAAAAAAGAATTTGAGTACTTGTCACAACTTCTTAAATACAATAAGAACATATATATTTATAAGAAAAACGATTGAAATTTTACCTGATGATGGTTTTGAGGTTTTGATGGAGTACTGTCGATAAGAAGGATTTGTTGTAGTGGAAATTTTTTGATTTAGAATGCTTTACTAAAAAAATATTCAACAAAGGAAGAATTTTATGTTTTGGAATTTTCCACGACGGAGAATCTGTAGTAGAAAATGAAAAAATCTAAATTAATATTTAATTATCTTTTTGTTAAGATATCATTATTTTATTATTTTAATATATTTTTTAGTTATCCAAATAATTAAAAAGACATTAGAATAGATTTTATAAAAATAATCGACCAGTTTAATATAAAATATACTTTAGAAAATTTAAAATGATTTAATTCTCAATTAGGTTATTTAGATAATAAAAATTTCGATGAGTTCTATTAACTATATTTTATTTTTTAGGTTATTCTAAACATTTTTTTCCTGATAACAAAAAAGAATAATGACAAATACAAATATTATCATTATTTTAGATTTTTTTGCTTATTTAGTATCATGTGTGACTTCAAATTTGCAAAAGTATATGGGTATGTGCAAGACTTTTATGGTAACACAATAAATTCGAATATATTATTAGAAAAGATGAAAATCTTCATAATGCAAAATTTCATGAAGATGTTTTCAAAGAGAAATTGTCACTTATATTCATTAAAAACATTGTTTGGAGATATTTCGGCAATAAAATTAACCCATACAAGCCTCATTCAAAAAGAACAGCTACTCGAAACGTCGTTGCAATGTAAGTAAAAAAGAAAGTCACTTTGAAGAATTGGATTACTGCTAATAAGCAAACAGTTTCTCTTACCACTAACATATGAGTTACTTAGGCTATAAATGCTAGATACAAGGTAACTATAGTGTATTTTATTAATTTGTTATTTTATTGATAATATTTAAAGAAGTTAATAGTTGGATTTGAGTACACTACAAATCATAAAGGTCAAACAATAACATTTGTTTTTCTTGAATATTTGGCTGAATGAGGAATAGATAAAATCTTCACCATCATTGTTGAAAATTCAATACTAACATTTTTGCTTTAAGATATTTTATAGGAAATTGAAGTTAGTAGAGAATGATGTTTTGGTTTTAGTTGGAAATTTTAATGAAGTAGTGGTTGCGAGGTGTGGAGTTCGACCTTATTATCTCTTATACAAGGGTGTTAAATCTTTTTATGAAGATATTAAGTTATTAAATCAGTTCGTTATGTTACAGGTGACAAAACCAAAATGAATCATTGTTATGCACCTCCAACACATTAATTCAGTTTTCATAATATAACAGTTGATTAGTTGTTTAAAATGAAATAGTTGATTAGTCGTTAACATTTTGCAGTTAACAAAAAAAATTACAACACCCAATTTATGAATATTATTTGCTTAAAACAATATGAATCTAATATATAATAATGTCATTAACAAAAATCACTAAATTATATGTTTTGATCCACCTAACACATATATTATTTTGAAATTTTAGATAAAATATTATGTGTTATTTAAAAAATAATGTATGACTTATAAGAGTGAAATATTAGTCTATAAAATGATTTAGAGGTGTACTGCTCACATTATCAATTTGATTGTCAAGGAATGCTTGATTGAATTGGGGATAATGTGGTAATCATTCGTAATGTATAGATCATTTGAATTGAATGTTTTCATAAACAAGATGATTCGGAGAAGTTTGTCTTTGGATATGAAATAAGGTGAAATTATATTTACTTAATGTTAATAAGAGTTATTACAATGAAGATAGCATTTGATAATATGAAAACTGAAAACAAGTAGTACAATGACTATTTTCATGAAGTGGATAGTGGGAAAAAAAGGATTGGACCGCTTAGTATAAATGAATGGAAGTTAGAAAGGTTTCTAATTATCTTCTATCATTCTATTTTGGTTATGTTTGTATATACTTTTGTTTGCTCTTACAAATGTTACGGTAATATAGTGACTATAGAGAGAAATTTAATATCTTTGAGCTTTATTTTAAACATAAAATTGAGGTCAAATGCTAAAGAAAGATATGAGAGAAAAATTTGAAAAGTATTTGAATGGAATAAACATATAAATAGGTTTTTGATTGTTGCTAGTATCTTCGATCCACATAAATAATGCACTTTGCTAAGATGTACTTTCAAAAACTCACTAGCAAAGATAGTTCATATACTAAAAGAGATAAGTGAATCAATGTTTGATGTTTTATATAGTTTGTTTAAGGAGTATGGTAGTGTTTTAAAAAAATCAAATGCACCATCATCTAAATTAAATCAAAAATGCCATTGAGTTAGTGGATAATGAAAATGGGTTATGAAACCATGGATTTCCCTTATAAAGAGATGGTTGATGAAATAAGAATTAAAGATGCAAAGGATGAATTAGAGATCTATCTAAAAGAAAAGATGAATTAGAGATCTATCTAAAGGAAAGAATGGAAAATCCTAAAAATACTTTTGGAATGAGAATGAGATATTTTATCTTAGTGGAGACCGAATAGTGCTAAAATATTATGTTTTACCAAAATTAGTTAGGGATGTATTTGGCGATGTACTTGTAATGCAAGCATATTTTGTTGCATTTAAAAGTGTTTTTAACAATAGTGGTTGTATCATTGAGCCACATATGAGTTGTTTAACTTATTATATGGTTGAAGTTTTGATGTGCACGCTACACTGGATGAAGTGTGAGATTTAGTTAAGTAAAAAAACAGTTGTTACAAATGCGCAGTCACTTGCTGAAGTTGAATTAGTAGATAAACTTGACAAACATAACTTTTTTCTAATACTTCATTTTAAATCTTTTTTAATTTTAACATTTTTTGTAACTCTTTTCAAAGTTCGATACTTAATAAATTTGAACTATAATACTCGTAGTATTTGGCTATAAGGAAGGTAAATTGCTCTTTGTCATTTTTATTTCAGTTTTCAAATCAATTGAATTTCAAATGCTTCTTGAATGAATTGTTACAAGTGTGTTGTAGATTAGTTTGTTGGTTTTTTACTTTAATTAATGTGGCATTGGTTTTTATTATTATGATCTTATGGTATTGGTTTGCTTGTTAATAGACTTAGTTTATGATCTGATATATTTTTGATGTAATAGGGACATGAAGAAATTGATGTTTGCTTTGGATGCTTCTTGAATATAGTTGTTGTTTGATTTGGATGTTTGTTAAGTGAATGTATTTTCTTTCGATGGTTATTCTTAGTTTATTATTAGTTTTTCCACACTTTTAAACAACTTTTTTCTTACTTGCTCCCATTAAATGCGATCTCGCTCTTGAGTATTTGAAGCCATCTTTCAATTGCTGACCGTTCGAAAAAGTTGAAATATACTTAACAAAGGTTCATTTAAAAAAAAACAAAATTTGACAAAAACTTATCTTAATTTTCAAAGGAAGAAACTGGAAAAATCGTCTAACCGCTCTACCAACCACTATGAAGACCTAAAAAAGGAAAAAACAATAAATGGAAGAAGACATCGTAGAAATAAGAGAATCATATAATATATGGTAACAACCACCACATAAAAAGAGAAGGTGAATTTGACGCCCATAAAATACTTAAATTAAGACTGAACATTCTATAACACGTAGAGAATGAGCCACAGAAAAATCCAAAACCCCAAACAATAGTTAGAAATATGTTAAACTCACGATTCTTTAAAGCATTTGAACAACACAACTAAAACAACAGCACATTGCTTCTAAGATAAGTTGAGGTACATCTTCACCGAAAAAGAAAAAATTCGAAAAAACATATCCAAAAATGAATTATGGATCTAAAATTTTATATATAGTATCAAAAACTCTTCATAAACAGGATCTAAATGAAGGAAAAAAAAAAGAAAGAAACTCCGATATAGTAAGTCGTTGGAATTTCTAGAGAAACATATTGTCGGGAGAAGTTTTGGGAAGATTTGCACAACAACAAGAAAATTGATCACATCCATTATAGTTTTGTTAATGATATCATCGAAAAAAGAAAAAAAAAGAAGGTCGACATTTGGACCTAACAGTTACAAGGCGATTTTGATCCTAAATTTAATCAATTTTTATATATTTGAGATTATATAAATATAATATTTTAAAATGTGTAAATCAATACAGCATCAATTAACAAATATAAAAAATTTTGTAACTCATTTAAAAAAATCAATCATATATTCCCTTTAACTTATACTACACTAGCAAAATTAACATTTTAAAAAGATGTAATTTTTAATTTACTTTTGTATTAAAATTGCTAAATGTTCAAATATTTTTAAATTTTAGGATGAGCTATCCATTTTAAAAAGTCGTCATCGGATATTGGGTAGGGTTGAGGTTAACGACAGTACAACATGTTCAACTGGACTTTTAAAATACAATGCATATACTTCATCCGGATTAACGAGGAGCTTACGGATAAAATGTCAGCGTTGGAAGCATCAAAATTCGACACAGAAGAGCAGCTCGCTAGTACAAAATTGACACTCGCTAGCATGATAAATTTTATGAAATTCAAATTTTCCAATTATCCTAATTTTCCACCTATGTAATATTTGTATTTTAATTTTGTGAACTTTTTATATTTTATAGAAATTTTTAATATATTAATGAATGTTTTTACTTTCATTATATTATACTTCTAATATAATTTACGGATTTATTATATTAATAAGAAAAATTAATATTAATTTTTTATTTCTCTAAAAAAACATTACATATGTCATGAATAATTCCATCAAAATCTCTTGGTAAAAAATCTGTTTTAATGCCTTCGGGGGATATGTCTATTGGAAACTCGCCGAGAATATATCACTCGGCAATATGTGAGAAATGATCTATCGGGATTCGGTCGGATATATATCTGTCAGAAATCCATAGGAAACAACACATCGGAAATCAAAAAAAAAATAAATATCCATCTAAAATCTGTCGGAAAATATCTCTCGAAATTCCATTTGGGAAACCCTTCTCGAAAAAGCCGTTAGAAAATACGTTATCATAATTCCTTAAGAAATTGTCAAAAATTTTCAAAACGGGTTTCGATTTCTGACTAAATCGTCTTGATGACTTGATTTTATCAATTGGAAAAAGGTATTCCCGACGACTTTCCCATGATTTCGGGCATCGGGAATAACGTAAATTCTTTTAGTTAAAAATAAGCAAAGATTAAGAACTTCTGTAAAAATAAGTCATGATTAAGGGGAAGCAAAAGATTTAATTTCCATCTACAACCTTCTTAAAATATCTATTACCCTTTACTGATACGGATAGTTAGTGGTTGATTTGAAAGAACAATCCGTACTTCGTTAAAGCTCTAGTCTTAGTTTTATTTCATGTTTTAATCGATAATCGTGCTTAAACTGATACTGAAATCTGGCTTCTTCGAAATTTCAGATATGCTGGGGACTTTTTAGCTTGATCCTTACCTTTCAGTGTGATCTTTTCAATGTTATGTCTACACTTATTTATTAGGTCAAAACTAGATGAAGCAAGCTACAAAGCCAATTTCAGGTGCGTTACTCCGAAAAATTTGAAACATTGTTTATTGACCCTACAAGCCAACACACGATCTTTTTCGTGTTTTTGTCCTCACTCGTATGGTATCAGAAATCATACATGGAATATGAGTGAAGATACATTTGATTCTATAGAATATGTGGAATTTTTAAAATTTGCAAGTCTCTCGCTAGATAAACCCGATTTTGAAAATGATTTACTTATTGATTAATTTATTCTTCATTAATTAGATATTAAACTTCAGTGTTTTTAATTTTTATGTTATAACTTTTTAATTTTAATTTATACATATTTTCTATTTTTTTATCGTATCTATACCGTATCCATTTTTTAAAATTTTGATTTTATCGTTTTCGTCCCCGTTACTGTTCCCGTTTCTAATTCCCATACCCGTTTCAGTGCAACCTAGATCCACATGACTGCACACTCATATAGGTTTGCCTATGATACCAAATTGTAACGCCTCCAACCGCCACCGTCTATAGGCCTCCATGTCCTCTGTGGCCCATGGGTTTCACCCTCGTCCGACAGTCGGTACTCTACTCCAGAAGACTCAAACGATTATTTACTGACTCTACAAGCCACGATGCGATTTTTCCCCGTGTTTTATGCTCTCTCGCACGATACCAAAAATCATTTCTCGGTAGGTCATCCATCCTTGAATTGCTCCGGTTTAATCACTCTTAACTTTAAAGTTCTGTTGGATCAGAAAAGATAAGCGCAATGTCGTGACATATTTATTTCCTCATGCACCACTATTTTCTATAAAACGGAGTATTACCATAGCTATATGAGATATCTAGAGAGTTACTTGAGAAAGATACTTCCTCTATGCTCTCATCTTTTTAGCAAATGATTTTCATTGGAAAGTAACTTGTTCACCGTAACCCAAAGATATTCCTGGTCTTATATATAGTAGAAGAAAAAGATGGTCTTCAATTCATATAGTAGCCTTTCAGGTCGTTCTTGATTTTAAATAGTTTTTGTTTGGCTTGTTGATATAACAAAGAATCAAAGATAATCTATTTCAAAACTAAATATGTTGTTTTTAGGTTGCGGAAAGAAACCCTATAGGGGGAGGGGAATTACCTAATTTTTCATTTTATGGTCCATTGTGATTAAAAAATTTGGAAACGACTTTGTATAATCCACGTGACACTTTCTCAAATTCTCTCGTATAAACAGAAACCCAGTGCACCAAATGTTCTTTTATCGTTAATTAGTCAATTCATTTAAAGACTAGTTTAAGGATAAACTTGAATTACATCAACCTGAAAGACAAATATGTTAGCAAAAGGGATCCTTGAAGACATTGAAGAAACAAAAGATGATCAAACAACAACATATTTATCTTTTTTCAGAAAATGGGATTGTAGCTGATGGTTTGAGAGTACTATTTTGGCTTCTTTGGGCTGAAGATATATTTTCCTCCGAACTATTGTTTAGTACCAAATATCTTTAGAACTAATATCACGGTTTGTATATCTATGCGAGAGAAGTGAAAAACATATTTTCTACTCAATTGAAAGTTCAAAACCAATTTCCTCCGAGCAGCTGAATTATTTGGTTTACAACAGGAACTACGACCATGTCTAATTAGATTTTGAATTTTCAATAAAGAGGGAAATATGTTTTCAATATTTAATTGATGGAAAAATATGTTTTCAACTTCTGTAGTGTGAATATATAAACCGTATCATTATAGATATTTAGTGTTATACGATAGTTATGAAGGGGAAATAGATATGGTTTCTTTTGACCACAATAGGGTATTGTTTAGGCACAAATCAAAAGTTTGGTATTTGTCTGATATTTTACCCAATTAAAATAAATTTCAACACATGCATACGTTCCATCAAGAAAACCGATATGTATTGAAACAAAAACCTGTATTAAACAACAACGATCTTAAACCAGATTTATTAGTATACCAAAAATGGCTGATCTGACGATCGTACGTATGTGCATATGTTCTAATCATCTTCTTTACCCTCCAACAGCTAAAGTAGCTCCAATTGCAATAGGAAGAAGCTTCTCCATCTTCAATGTATTCTTCATGACAATCTTTGAAGCTTCATCTCTATTTTTCCCGACCAGATTCTTCACACTTGTCGTGCTGTCGCTACAAACCATGACGTCATAATTTGCAGTTTGTGGCAACTCTTTGAGTTCAGATGCAGCACTCTTGAGTGACATTATAATCGCATTGTAAGCATCTTGACACGCTGTAAACTGATTCTTCAATTTCGGATTCTCCTTTGTGGCTTTTGCGGTGAAACTCGCAGACTTCTCGGCGTAAGATATGCCGAGGCGGATCGCGGCCGTAGCCGCTTGAAACTACATATAGATTAGATGATTAGGAATGAGACATCAATGAACACAATTGCAATTGCATTTACAATATACAATCATAAATTCAGATTATAAAACCATAATCTCGGAAAAAGTGATTTTTAATTCGATAACTGCAATTCCACCTTGAATTTTTAGGATTTTCGATACATTTTTATATGAAAAGACGATTAATAGATTCGAAAGGAAACATTAACCGTTGAAGGTGTTGTAAAGTACCGTGCTGGTGGCAGACGCGGCCAGTGGATATTCTTTCAAAGTTCGAACGCAGAAGGCTTTGTCGGTGACACGTTGGCATACAGCGTCGATGTATTTTGTGGAGGCAGAAGAAACTAAGAGAAATTGTAACAAAACTGCAAAAGAACCGACGAGAAAATAGGAAGAAGAAGAAGAAGACATTTTCTTTCGTTAGAAACTCTGATTTGTGTTTCCTGTTGTTCGTCAATTGTGGTTATGGTTTTGGTTATATATTACTTTGCACAGATATTTCTTCAAAATTGGTCAATTTATTAAAATTTATTTCCAATTTTACTTTCTGTTTATAGTTACAGATTTTAATTCTTTTGGAAACTGAAAAATACAGATGGATGTGGTCATTAAGGCTGAATCTCCTAAGTGTAGTTTATAACTGCAGGCGGCATGATAAACGAATTAACTGTTTGTGGTTCTTTATTTTTTTTGTTTCTTTTAAGTTTGAAATTAAATATTTATATAATTTTCAATTTTATTTAAAATTATTTTTAATATTAATTTTTATATTTAAATTAAGAAAATAAAAATCATTATTTTTATGAATATAATAATATTTTTTGGTTAGTTTAATAACATATATTGATTTTCTAATCCAATTACTAACAATGACATATATTATAATTATTCTATTAATTTAAATATATTTATATATTTATTTGAAATTCACTATGGTGATGATATGTTAGTATAGTATTTCTGTTAATAACACGTTATAATAAAATTATTTTACTAAAATATTTTTCAAATAATATATTAGAGATTCCGGGGATTACGACAAACATTGCATAATATTCAATCTCAACTAAGTATCGTGAGACCATTTGTTCTTGCATAAAATAGAAGACCATCCAAACAAAAGTATATACATATTTAAAAAATGGCAAGTCTAACAAAATGTTTAATTGGTATCGTAATAAACTAAAAGATAATATTCATACTGAAATGTAACATATTGAGTTTTAAAAAAAACGAAATATATAAAGTGTAGCATGGCTATTAAGAAACACATTTACACCGGAATCTCATATTTCATTTGGACTGTTCGTGAAGCTTTCTTTGATGAAATAAGTTTCTATGCGATCAAACCAAGCTCTTGGTGCTTGTTTTAGTTCATAGAGAACTTTGTGTAACCTGTAAACTATTTGTTTCTTTACTGAAACTTCATATCCATGAGGTTGTTCCACGTATATATCCTCACCAAGCTTTCCATGTAAGAATGCATACTTGACGTCTAATTGATAAACTCTCCATCCTCTGTGTGCAGCTTCAACAAAAATCATTCTCATAGTATCCATTCGAGCTACTAGAGCAAAAACTTTCGTGTAGTCCACTCCATATTCTTGTGCATAATCTTTCACAACTAACCCTGCTTTAAACTTATCCACCTCTCCCAGCTCATTAAATTTGTTCTTGTAAATCTACTTAACTCCAGTTACTT
The DNA here is from genome assembly GCA_018901935.1 of Pugionium cornutum. Taxonomy (NCBI): domain Eukaryota; kingdom Viridiplantae; phylum Streptophyta; class Magnoliopsida; order Brassicales; family Brassicaceae; genus Pugionium; species Pugionium cornutum. Next base: position 23,557 of record JAENJI010000877.1, on the reverse strand, counting down.
TAGCTCCATCCGGTAATGAGATGAGAGATCATGTCTGATTTTTCTCTATAAAACTTATTTCTGCATCCATCGCCTCTCTCCACTTTTGATGTATGACTGCTTCTTGAAAATTTGTGAAATCTGAAATGATCTTGAAAACAAGATAATCAATATTTAAAACGTCAATTTTTGCCATGTTAATTTCTTCCTCTGCATCTGATAGCTCCTCTCCCGAAGTATAATCAGCAGCCCATATCAGTCGTCTTCGAATTCTGCTTTCTCTAACTTGAGGTTGGGGCTGAACTAATTGGTTTTGAGCTTCAACTTCAACATTTTCATTTTCTGTATTTTCAATTTCTCCATCATTTTCTACATCATTCTCGTCAGCTTATGCATCATTCTCAGCTTCTTCATTCATCTCCCCATCATGTTCATTTTCCCACTCAAGCTCGATATCTTGTTCAACCGAATGATTTTTCTTCCAAGTCCACTTCTTCTCTTCTTCAAATAGTACATCTCGGCTGATGTGAATTCTTTTCTCTATTGGATCATACATCTTGAAAGCTTTGGATTTACTATTGTAGTCTAGTAAGACGCATTTTCACACTCTTGTCATCAAGTTTAGTTTGCTTAACATCTGAACACATGTCCCACACAACCAAATATTTTGAAGTGTTCTACTGATGATTTCTTGTCACTCCATGCTTCCTCCGGGGTTTTGTCTTTCACAGCACAGTAGGTGACCTATTAAGAATATGATTTGCCCATTGCACAGCTTCAGGCCAGAATGATCTTAGTGTTTCTTTCTCTTGTAGAATGATCTTAGTATTTCTTTCTCTTGCAGAACTGCCCTTACCATGTTCATGATGGTTCGATTTTTTCTTTCCACAACTCCATTATGTTGAAGAGTGTATGCAGTAGTCAGTTGCGTCTTGATTCCATACTTGTCACATAAGTCCTTGAATTCTCCAGAGTTATACTCTCCACCTCTATCTGTTCTTAAACATTTGATGAACATTCCAGTTTGTTTTTCAACAAATGCTTTGAACAACTTGAAATAATGAAGAGCTTCTCATTTCTCTAAGACAAAATAGATCCAAGTTTTCTTGGAGAAATTATCAATAAAATTGATTAGATACTTCTTCTGACTGTTTGACGAGGGAGTGATTGGTCCGCACAAGTATGAATGAATGAGTTGCAGCTTTTCAGTTGCTCTCCATGCGCTTTTCTTAGGGAAACGTACTCGGTGTTGTTTTCTTTTCATACAAGCTTCACATGTGGCTTTGATTTCTCGAATCTCTGGCAAGCCCACAACCATCTCCTTGTTATGCAGAGTGAGCAAGCCTTTGTAGCTTGATGACATAGCGATGATGCCACAATTCTGTTTTGTCAGAGATATCAATCTGCAAATATCTTTTCTTTTTCACTCCCACATGTTTCAGCGATTAACACATACGTTCTGTTTGCACTCATGATGGACTCGACTATCTTTCCTCTTGTTGGATGAAAGATGCTACACTTCTTCTGCTATCCTCCCTTGAATAACACATCCAGCCCTTTCTCTTGTAGCTGTCCAACACTCAATAGATTGTTCCTTAACTCAGGAACATAATACACATCACTTACAACATAAATTACTCCTTTAAACATAAATTTTCACCACACCTTTTCCAACAACATTCAACTTATGATTGTTTCCAATCTTCACATGGTGAATGAAATTTATGCCCAGCTCTGAGAATATGCCCTCTCCACACATGTGATTTGTGCATCCCGAATCTACAAACCAAGCATCACTTCGTTGAGCTCCACGAAGTTCCACATAAGCCATTAACAAGACTTCTTCTTTCTCATCTATCTCTGCATAATCTGTCTCATTATTCCACTTTGGGCATTCGTATTGAAATGTCCCAAGTTATGGCAGTTGTAACACTCAGTCATTTCTTTGTTGAAAGCAAGACCTCTTCCTCCTCTTCCCCTACCTCGGCCTCTAAAAAATCCTCTGCCCCTATGATACAAGCCTTGATTCAAGGATGTATGCGCGTGGACTGTTTGGAGAAGTTTAAGTGAGAAACTCAACCTTAGACTTTTTGGATAGGGGTTTTTGGGTTGGTATTCGATGGAAAGGTGAAGTGAACCACACGAGGGATGATGAACCTCGTGATAAATCACAAACTTAGAGCTAGGAGGGCTGGTCTCAACTAGATTCTAAGCGCACAAGATTCTTGAGAGAAAACCTGTTGGGGAAAAAGTTCTATCTTTATTAATATCAAAAAGGTTGTCGAACTACAATGCTGGAAGGAGCCTTATTAATATGCTCGACAGCTTGATCTTCTAGGGTCGACCCAAATAAGAAAAGGAAAACTTAAAAAAGTGCACAAAAGGAAAAGATACAAAAGTGTATAATCAAAAAAGGACCTATTCCTAAAATGTCTTTGACTCAATAAAAGTAAATATTCTAGATCCTACCCTGCAAAACAGAAAGAGGCATATATTCAAATTGAAACTTACCTTAACTTACATTATGGCCAAGAAATGGAAGGTGGCCGTCCTTGTGGCATGCACGCGCCTTGCTCCTAGTCTTCGACTTGAAGTAGGGTTAAGAATCTTTGGGCCCTGATCTCTCTTGCCACTAAATCCCAAGTCTCTGATGTCCCTTGTGTTGTTGAGAAGCCATTGGACTCTTCCTTGCACTTTTGGCCCATTGTCCTTAGTCGATCTTCCTCTAGGAGCTTGTCGACCCATAAGCTGAATTTGTGGAAGAGTGCCCTTGATCTGCTTTTTGTCATTGCTCCTTGGGGTACCACTGGTGTAGAGACTTCCTCTAGGTGCATGTCCTGGAGCTGGTAGCTCATTTGGTCCGAGTCTTCTTGTGTAGAACTGGAAATGCGCGTGTACTCAGCTGGATGGGCTGTACCGGCTGGATTGTACGAGGTACTGGCCGGAATGCCTTCAGGACCGGCCAAGTTGATCCCGGAGTTGGCGGCATCACCAGAGAGACCGGCGGTGTCATCCACGTCACCACCAAGTGTGCCGGAAGCTTGGGCCTCTCCGCCGGCAATGCTGGTTGCTCTGGTCCTTGTGGTCGAGGGTCCGGCGGTACTGCTTAGGCCGACAGGCGTGCCAGATGGTCTGGCTGTCTCAGACAAGCTTCCTGGTCGGCCAGTCTGGTCTCCTGGCTGGATGTACGACCTGATGTCCTCATCACCCTACCTCGGACGTTAACATTGAGAGCCTGCATTTGTTGTTCAAGAGATGTCCTCTTGAATTTATGTTCATGAACGGACAAAGAACTCTGCAATTCATCAATAGACATATTTCCCATGCCTTTGGACTCCTTTATTGACACCACCACATAAGAATTGTGACAGGAAAATATCAACAATCAATTCCAATGAGCATGACCAAAGCCAACACGAATCCCAATGCGTCTATTTAGAATCTAGCACAAAAGGGGAAGAATGGTCATTTGGACAACTTCGAAAGGGCGTTTATTCATCAAAAAAAAACATATTGCCATAACTTAGCAGCTATCTTCTTTGTCCTCTCCCTTTAGACTTTGCAGAGCTTCATACCGATTTGAATTTCTCTGCTCAGTCTTTGTCCTTTTTAGTGTAAGAATCGTACTCTGCTCCCTGTCACATTTCTGCTCCAATGCTGCCATTTTCCTGTCACAATTCTGCTCCAATGCTGCAGCTTTGCAGTGTTTAGTGTCTGCAGAAAGTGTGGGCTTCCAATTTCCCATAGGCCAGTTCTTTGACTCAATCTGTTTGAAGACAATTGACCCACAATGTCTTGAGATAGTTTCTTGTCAAGGTGATACTCTGTTTGAGCCAGAAGGTTGATTTTCTCAGCCTTCATTTCCTTACTGTGGTTTACATCCCCCCTCAAACTGGAGGTGGATGGCAATCCAACTCCCAGTTTGGCTCGCAGGCGAAGAAAATCAGCTTTTGACAAGGGCTTTGTGAAGATATCAGCCAGCTACTGTGAAGCAGGCACATGTCGAGTTTCAATCAAACCGAGAGTAACTTTTTCCCGTATATAATGACAATCAAGATCAAAGTGTTTTGACTTGGCATGAAAGGTGGGATTGGTGGTGAGATACACTGCAGAAAGATTGTCACACTGAAGTATTGCTGGACCCGTTTGTGACACACGAAGATCTTTTAACAAGGCTGAAAGCCAAGTTATTTCTGCAGCAGTTTCTGCCATGGCTCTATACTCTGCTTCTGTCGAAGATCTTGACACAGTAGACTGTTTTTTTGCACTCCAAGAGACTAGATTTGGACCCACAAATGTGCAAACCCCGTGGTTGATCTTCTTGTTTCTTTACAACCAGCCCAATCACTATCACTATAGGCTAAGTTCGGTAGAGTGTGAGCTTTTCTGAGATGAATGCCTAGAGATATGGTTCCTTTGACATACCTGAGAATTCTTTTGAGCATAGCAAAGTCTGAGACAGTTGGGGCATGCATTCTCTGACAAACTAAGTTGACAGAGAATTGTATATCCGGTCTTGTTAGGGTGAGATACTGAAGTTTACCTGCTAGGCTCCTGAAGTACTTAGGCTCTGAAAACAACTCTTGACTGTTCACAGACACAGTAACATGTTGAGAAAGTGGAGTTGGCATCGAATTACAAGAGAACATTCCTGCCTGATGAAGAATACTTTCAGAGTATTTAGCTTGACTTAGAAACATTCCATTTGTAGACCGAATAACTTGAACTCCCAAGAAGTAGTGCAGTTCACCCAAATTCTTCATAGAAAACTATTGATTAAGAGCTTCTGTTATCTGTTTCAACAAGGATGAATCGTTACCCGTGAGGATAATATTATCTACATAAAGAAGCAGTACAATTGTTTTGCCATGATGATGATACACAAACAGTGAAGGATCAACCTTGCTGCAGACAAATCCAAACTCTAGAAGGAATGTACTGAATTTATTGAACCATGCCCTTGGAGCTTGCTTAAGACCATAAATTGCTTTGTCTAATTTGCAGACATAGGAAGGGTGCTTGGCATCTTCAAAACCACTTGGCTGCATCATATATATGTCCTCACGAAGTTCTCCATGAAGAAAGGCACTCTTAACATCAAGTTGTGTAATTAACCATTCCTTTGCAGTTGCAATGCCAAGTACTACTCGAATAGTGGTGGTTCTGACAACCGGACTGAATGTTTCCAAGAAGTCCACTCCTTCTTGATGAAAACCCTTGGCAACTAGCCGAGCTTTGAACTTGTCCAAAGACCCATCTGCCTTGAGTTTTACTCTAAATACCCACTTACAACCAAGAATATCCATGTCTGAAGTTAGTTGTACAAGGTGCCATGTTCCATTTTCATGTTGCATTTGCATCTCCTCTTGCATAGCTTTAAATCATCTTGGATCTTTTAATGCAGAGGCTACTGTTTTTGGCTCTGTTTCATTAACAAAATCAGTCAGCATCACATACCTTGGGTTTGGTTTGGAGATCCCAGCTTTGGCTCTTGTGCACATTGGATGAGCATTTTCAAGTGGCTCAACAGCTGGTTCATGTAGCTCTGCTTCTATTTCAGCTGCATCTTCTTCCATATTTGGTTCACCATGTTCACTATTTGTTCCAGATTCAGCTCCTACAGTAAATGATGCATCAACTATTGGCTCATTTGTTTCTGCAGGTAATGATGCAGAGGGTGATGTACTTGGAAGAATGATAGGTGTGACAATGTCTTCTGATCTTTGACTTGTAGATTTATATGCAGACTACCAAGCTTGTAGCAAGGGAGAAGTGTACTTCGGAACCAAGTGTTTAAACTTTTCAGTGAAGGGAAAACACTTTTCATCAATGATGACATGCCTTGAGATGTACACACGACCTGTTGGTGGATGCAGGCACCGGTAACCTTTGTATGCAGCATTGTAGCCCACAAAAACACATTGAAGCGATCGTGGTTCGAATTTATGAGCTGTGTAGGGTCGAAGACATGGATAACAGGCACTCCCAAACACTCTAAGTGCAGAGTATTCCGGTTTTTGCTTGAAGAGAGCCTCATGAGGAGTTTTGAAGTGAATTGCTGATGAAGGCAGTAGATTACTCAAATAGTTGGCTGTATAGAAACCTTCTACCCAGTACTGAAATGGAACCTTAGCATGAAACATCATTGAAAGACTCAATTCAGTGAGGTGCCTATGTTTCCTTTCTGCTGCACCGTTTTGCTCTGGAGTATAAGGGCAAGAGACTTGTTGTCTTATCCCACTTTTGATTAGCTGTTCCTTAAACTTATTACTGATAAATTCTCCTCCCCCATCACATTGAAGTACTTTAATCTTGCAATCATGTTGATTTTCAACCAATCTTTGAAACTGTAAGAAGACTCCATAGAAATCAGATTTTAAACGCAAAGGGTACAACCAACTGAAACGAGAATAATCATCCACAAAGATAACATAGTATTTAAAGCCTTGTACTGAGACAATGGTAGAAGGACCCCAAATGTCACAATGTATTTTGGCTAAAGGTTCACTACTACAAGAAGCTGAAAAAGAGAAAGGTAAGCTTAAACTTTTTCCCATTTGGCAAGGTTCACAAATGAGTTTGGTGTTGCTCTTATTGATAGATATTGCCTTGCTATTGTTGAGGTGCTGAAGAACTTGAAGACTAGCATGACCAAGACGATGGTGCCAAATAAGATCTGTTGTGGCCTGTTGCCTTGTTGAGTAGAAAGTTTTATAATTTTGGTCCTTCAGCACATAGAGCCCTTCACGTCTTGGACCCGTTGTTAGCACTTTTTGAGTTTTCAAGTCCAGTATACACACCTTATTAGCATCAAAAAATACACCACAAGGATAATCTTGGCAGAGTTTAGACACTGATAACAAAGTTTTTTGAACTGAGGGGCAAACTATAACATCGTTTAGAGGTATACTACATGTTGCTCCCACAAGACTTGTTGAGCCAACATGCGTGATAGGTAGGTAGTTTCCATCGGCTACCATGATAGCATCTGATCCATTATAAGGCATTGAGTTGTTTAAACCTTGTACAGATTGAGTCACATGAGTTGTTGCCCCTGAGTCTGGATACCATTCCTGGCTAGTTGCATCTGAAGTGTTCACTGCAGAAAGAGCTTGAGGCTGATCAAGGCTTTGAAAGTTATTATCAAATCTGTTCCAACACCTTAAAGTTGTGTGTCCTGTTTTGCCACAAATCTGACACACTGGCCGCTGATCAGTAGCCACATTCTGTTGAGGAATGCAGCTTGTTGTGGAAAACCTCTTCCTCTGGAGGAAAAACCACCTCTGCCTCGATTAGCTCCAAATCTGTTTGAAAAGTAGCCTCTTCCTCTGAAGTTTGTTCCTGTTGCTTGAAACGTGTATGGATCAGACTGATTTTGTGCTTGAAAATAAAGATGTGGAGAGACAGATGACACTTCATATGACTGAAGTTTAGCATCATAACCATTGATGTCCAATATCACATCAGCAAAGCTTGGAGCAGGATATTTTGTCATAGAACTTTGAATGACTGTACATATGGGGTCATATTCTCTACTCAGACCATTCAAAAAACAACATATTTTCATAGACTCCTCTATAGGCTTCCCAATGGAGCTCAACTGGTCACAAATGGATGTGTACTCATGAACATACGCAGCAAAAGTCTTACCCTGTTTTGTTAGGAGTTGGAGCTTCCTTCTTAACTCAAACTCTCGACTTATAGAGCTTCTGTTGAACTTGTTTGCCAGTGTGATCCATATGACATGAGAGGTTGGCAGATTGAAAACACTTCCAAGAACTTTTTCTGAGAGGGTGCCAAAAATCCATGACTTCACCAACTCATCAGTGCAGAACCAGGATTCATACAATGGATTTTCCTCCAGCACCACTGTTTCACCTTCTATCCTTTCTGTGGTTTGAGGTGGTGCTTCATAACGTCCATTTATGAATCCTAAGAGCTTTTGGCTGTTAAGCAAAGAATTCATTTGTGTTTTCCATAACAAATAGTTGTTTTCATTTAGCTTCAAAGTAACCGAACTTGCAACATGAACATTGCAAGGAAAAGGATAGAAATTTGGATTGGCAGCCATTGAAAGACTCCCGTGAAGGAATTTATAGCTCTGATACCATGCTAAACATTTAAAATGATGAATAATACTTGTTCATTTGATAGAACAGAACGTTTGCTTACAAAGAAGAAAGAAAGACCCTTCACTCTTCACTTACAAAATGAACTACGGTTCCTATTTTATAGAGACATAAAAAACATATTCCCATAACTTAGCAGCTGTCTTCTTTGTCCTCTCCCTTCAGACTTTGCAGAGCTTCATACCGATTTGAATTTCTCTGCTCAGTCTTTGTCCTTTTTAGTGTAAGAATCGTACTCTGCTCCCTGTCACATTTCTGCTCTAATGCTGCCATTTTCCTGTCACAATTCTGCTCCAATGCTGCAGCTTTGCAGTGTTTAGTGTCTGTAGAAAGTGTGGGCTTCCAATTTCCCGTAGGCCCAGTTCTTTGACTCAATCTGTTTGAAGACAATTGACCCACAATGTTTTGAGATAGTTGCTTGTCAAGGTGATACTCTGTTTGAGCCAGAAGGTTGATTTTGTCAGCCTTCATTTCCTTACTCTGGTTTACATTCTACTGATGGTTTCTTGTCACTCCATGCTTCCTCTGGGGTTTTTTTTCACAGCCACAATATGTGACCTATTAAGAACATGATTTGCCCATTGCACAGCTTCAGGCCAGAATGATATTGGTATCTCTTTCTCTTGCAAAATTGTCCTTACCATGTTCATGATGGTTCAATTTTTTCTTTCCGCAACTCCATTATGTTGAGGAGTGTATGCAGTAGTCAGATGCCTCTTGATTCCATACTTGTCACAGAAGTCCTTGAATTTTCCAAAATTATACTCGCAACCTCTATCTGTTCTTAAACATTTGATGAACATTCCAGTTTGTTTTTCAACAAATGCTTTAAACAACTTGAAATAATGAAGAGCTTCTGATTTCTCTAAGGCAAAATAGATCCAAGTTTTCTTGGAGAAATCATCAATAAAACTGATTAGATACTTCTTCTAACTGTTTGACGAGGGAGTGATTGGTCCACACAAGTATGAATGAATGAGTCGGAGCTTTTCAGTTGCTCTCCATGCGCTTTGCTTAGGGAAAGGTACTCGGTGTTGTTTTCTTTTCACACAAGCTTCACATGTGACTTTGATTTGTCGAATCTCTTGCAAGCCCACAACCATCTCCTTGTTATGCAGAGTGAGCAAGCCTTTGTAGCTTAGGTGACCATAGCAATGATGCCACAGTTCTGTTTTGTCAGAGATATCAATCTGCAAACATCTTTCTTCTTCACTCCCATATTTTTCAGCGATTAACACATACATTCTGTTTGCACTCATGATATACTCGACTATCGAAATTTCCTCTTGTTGGATGAAAGATGCTACACATCTTCTGCTCTCCTCCCTTGAATAACACATCCAATCCTTTCTCTTGTAACTTTACAACACTCAATAGATTGTTCCTTAACTCAGGAACATAGTACACATCACTTACAGCATAACTTACTCCTTTAAACACAAATTTCACCACACCTTTTCCAATAACATTCAACTTATCATTGTTTCCAAGCTCACATGGTGACTAAAATTTATGTCCAGATCTGAAAATATGCCCTTATCTCCACACATGTGATTTGAGCACCCCAAATCTACAAACCAAGGATCACTTCATTGAGCTCCATGAACTTCCACATAAGCCATTAACAAGACTTATTCTTTCTCATCTATCTCTGCATAATGTGCCTCATTATTCCATTTTGGGCATTCGTATTGAAATGTCCCAAGTTATGGCGGTGTAACACTCAATCGTTGCTTTGTTGAAAGCATGACCTCTTCCTCCTATTCCCCTACCTCGGCCTCTAAAGAATCCTCTGCCCCTAACTCGGACGTTAACATTGAGAGCCTGCATTTCTTCTTCAAGAGATGTCCTCTTGAATTTATGTTCATGAACGGACAAAGAACTTTGCAATTCATCAATAGACATGTTTCCCTTGTCTTTGGACTCCTCTATTGACACCACCACATAAGTAAATTTGTCAGTCAAGGTTCGAAGAATCTTTTCCATAATCTTCGAATCCGGTATCTCCTCTCCGTTGCTTCTGATCTTGTTGGAAACCACCATTGCTCTCCCAAAGTAATCAGCGATTGTTTCATCCATCTTCATTGATCAAACTTCAAAGTCTCTCCTCAATGTGTTGAGGAGAGATTGCTTCACTCTCTCATTGCCCCCAAACTTCCTTTTCATCGAGTCCCAAATGACCTTGGACGTTCTCCGATCCAAAATATGCTCAAACACCATGCGATCGATCGCTTGAAAAAGATAGTGCTTCATTTGGTGATCTTTCATCTTGAGATCCTCCTGCTCCTTTTGACGGTGGTTGCTTCAGCCCCTACTGCTATCTCGGTGTAACCTCCGGCAACCAAACTCCATAAACCTTTGGCTCGCAAAAGATTCTCCATTAGCTCACTTCAATGATCATAATAGCCCTTGAAATGAGGAATCTTTGTGAGTGTTTTATCGTCACTCAGCTTTCTTCTCTCTCTCTCTTGCTGGGATTAAAATTTTGATTCGTTCGCTCTGATGCCAAATATTAAGAAATAGATTTGCACCTGAATCCCATACTTTATTAATGAAGTTTCAAGTGTCTTTTATAATAGCTTACAAAAAAGAAGAACCGACTCAAACAAGAAAATAGGAAGCAACTACGACCAGTAAGTCACGTAACTCTAACTGACCATTGACTCGATAAATAAATAAAAACAGAAGCAAATAAAACACAAAACAAAAACAATAAGAATAGATTCTAACAATGCCAATGTGCTTTTCGTGGATCTTGCATAAATTATGAAAAATATTTACCAACTATGAAATATCTAGTTTCGTATTTGCGAGATAGATAAACTTTTCAACTAATTTTTTTTTATATTTTTCAAGTGTCGGAAAAATATTACTAGAATCCGAATGAAGATGATAATTTTGTTTAACTCTAACTAATCTAGTTTCGACCATATATCCAATACATAATTTATTTGTGAACATGAAAAAAGGATAGGAGAATAAGTGAACGATATAATACCTTCGATGGGAACAACAGCAAAGATGGTAGGGCTACGGAGTGAAGGATAGAGATTTTTAGCAAAAGATGCCTTCTTCCACTTAGAAAGTAAACATGTGATCAACTAGATGATTGTTGGTAACTTGAACTCTTCTATATTCAAAATTTGTCTCTCTAGGGGCATAATGATATGCATTTGACGGACAAAGGGGTTTAGTTAAGATATGTAATATCCGAAGGTATATATCCTCAACTTGATGATTTCAAAAAACAACAAAATGAGATTTATATCTTTCAACTATCCAAGACGTGATACTTATTTTATAAACCCACATTGTGTCAAACGTTTCTTTTCTTGAAGGAAAATCAATATACTCCAAGCCTTGTCCAATTCGAGAGCATTAATTTAGGGATTTTCACATGTATCTTCATTTAGGTTGTTTTTATCATTTAGCTTTACCTGATCAATTAGACTATAATATTAATGCATCAAAATTGTTGTTAGATTTCCTGAAAAGAACTTAGATGAGCAAATTATTCTTAACCAACGAAAGTTGATGTTAACACTTGAACAATAATGCAAGTTTAAAAATCTGAATTCAAACAACAGTTTAAAAAGATAGATTATTAGACATAATAGTTTAGTGAAATGATAGTTGGCTAGCGATAGTCGTGTTCTAAGTTCTACACGACACTTAATCAAATCCCCAATAGAAACCTGATTAGCGATACTGATTTCCTGCATATTTCATGAATCTAGCATTTTTCATATTTTAAGTTTACATCAATATGAATTGCCATTTAGATTATGTATCCATAAAACACTTATATTTTCCTTCTTAACAAAATTATTTATTCCGAGAATTATAGAGTAACAATTAGTCCTTGTGGATTCGATCCTTAAATACTATTGCGCTTGCATGTGTACTTGCAACAAGTTTCTTTGGGTTAAAATATGAGATATCAAGTTTTTGGCACCATTGCCGCAGACCAATAATGTTGCCTATAAGTTTAGGATTAATATTTTATTTAAAAAATCTTGTTACTAATATATAGCATTTCTTGTTTTTGTGTGTTTTAGTGTATGACCAAAAGCAGAGGGCTTTAAAATCTCATTGCTTTGGATAACCCAAGAGTTCGCAAAACTAGAAAAGCTAAACCAAAAATCCAAGTCAAGACAACTCAACATAACTAATAATTTTGACAATATAGATAATCAATCTCAATTTTCGGTATCCAATGCACATGGAGCTGAACCTAACCAAAAGAGATAGCAGCAAGTTGGTGGTAGTCATACTCTACGAGATTATGACATACCAAATGTGTTCTACGCCAATCGATATGTAATTAGGACTCTTTTAATCGCGAAGAATTATTTTGAGATCCAACCATAGATAATTGCTTTGGCGAAGTAGAGTTAGTTCATGGATTACCTTCTGAAAACTCCATAGACCATATCGAGACTTATGAGGAGATTTGCAGCACGATTAAGGCAAATTGAGTGCCAGCTGATTATTTGATGTGCACTCTATACAAATTTTCTCTAGCACACAAGGCAATTTGGTGGCTGAAGCAGTTAGGTCCATGATCTTTAACCACTTGGGATGAGACCAAATCTGTGTTTTCGAACCATTTCTTCACCAAGTCTTGATCTAACACTCTGAGAAACAAGATTTTGAACTTTCAACAAGCTGGTGCATAATCTTTGTATGAAACATAAGAGAGATTCAAGGAATATATAAAGAATTACCTCCATCATGGATTCAGTGAACCAAATCTCTTGAGCATCTTTTACCGCGGTATCGAGGGACAATTTCACATGGCCTTAGGCACTGCCAGTAATGGAGGCTTCATGATCAGACAAGTTAATGAGACATACGCTTTCATCAACAACTTGGCAGCTAGTAACAATAATCATTGCCAAAGTTTGACAGATGATAGAGGAATATCATGAGATGAAATCGTAGAGGATTGATGAGCTTAATATGAAGATGAACATGATTTTGAAAAGAGAGCGCATGAAATAGGTTGAGGAGATGAATGCTTCTTCAAGAAATATGGGAAATGACAACAATGATCAAGTTGATGTAAGCTACATTGGTAGAGGGCAACACTTCTAGGATAATTCGTTCAGCACAAAGTATTGAAATCACCCGAATATGTCCTATAGGATAACCAATGTTGAGAATTTTTAAGATAAAGTCTACCCTCCTAATCAGTCCTTCTAGTCCAAGCAGAATTTTTAAGGTAACCTGAGACAACGATTCTATAATAGAGGGTAAGGTAGCAACTTTGACAGGGGCTTTCAGAAGACTTATCAAGCACTAGTTGTTGCTCCAGCACCTCCCGATAGCAAAATTGAGCTGATTTTCCAACAACTCTTGGAAGAGAAACAGAAAAATTCCCAGGACATCATTGTTAAAGTTAACAACATATACATGGATTTGAACAAAAAGTTTGAGGCATGTCTACGCATGTGAAGCTGTTAAGACGAAACCAAGAGTTCGTCTAGGAAAAACTGATGCAAATCTAAAATCAATGTAGTGCAATGAAGACCCTCGACGAGATTACGAATGCAGTTGATTTAGAAAATAGAAGAATTTGGATGCAACTTTGTCAATATCAATCGACCTAATAAAAAGATCGATTGCTCTTCAACAACGATAGAATTGGAAAGATGTTTCAGGATCAACCTAACCCCAAGGCAATCAATCTGGAAAAAATATATAATATGCACACCTTGAGCATGTCTATAAGCCCCGAGCACCATTCTTTATTCCCCTTAGACATCTTTTGCCACCCATCAATGCAAAAAAAATTGACGAGTTTTAACAAGATGGCAAGAATACCCCCTCCGGGTACATCATTTGAGGATTCTTGTGAAATTCTTCTATTCCGTCAATTCTTCAAGTTCTATAAAGAAACAGATGATGAAATGAAGATCTCTATAAAAAGGTAAAGAACATTGAAAAAACTACCTAATTTAAATGATCCATGGAAGTTTCATTTTCAATGTTCTATTGTTGAGGTTGATTTTGATGATTCTTTCTGTGATCTTAGTTTGTGTGTGAATTTCATGTCGACAACTCTTGTAGAAAGGCTAAAGATCCTTGGCATAACACCTTTTCATAGGCCAATAGATTGGTAACTCCTCATTCCAAACTCCACGAGGTTTGATCCTCGATCTACTAGGTCGAGTAAAAAGTTATCTTATTCCTATTGATTTTGAAATTTTGGAGTTGAGAGAGAGGTATACAATACCATTGATATTTGGACGATCCTTCTTAGCTATAGTGGGAGTTGTGTGGATCTGCTAAATAAGAGAGTTTTTTCACTAATATGGACAAAAAAATCTTCTATAAGACCGTACCAAAGCCACGGTCTAGACATTATGTCTCTTGTATTGATACAATCCTTGAATCAAGGTCGTAACACGCGTGAACTGGTTGGAGAAGTTTAGGCGAGAATTTTGGCCTTAGGCTTCTGGATGGGGGTTTTCTGGTGGGTAATGGATGGAGAGGTGAAGTGAAACACAGGAGGGGTGATGAACCTTGTGATAAATCACAACTTAGAAGCTAGGAGGACTGGTCTCGACTAGGGTTCTAAGCTTTAGGAGAAAACTTTTATGAAGAAAGTTCTATCTTTATTAATATCAAAAAGTTGTCGAACTACAATAATAAAGGAGCCTTATTAATATGTTCGGCAGCCTTGATCTTTTAGGGTCGAGTCAAAATAAAAATAGAAAAGTTACAAAAGTGCACAAGAAAAATTACAAAAAGGAAATAACCGAAAAAGGACAACTACCTAAATTTTTCTTGACTCAAAAATATAAAACTTACTATTCCTACCCTGCAAAACAGAAAAAGCAAGTATATAATTGAAAACTTACCATTCTTACCTTTCGGCCAAGAAATGGAAGGTGGCCAACCTTATTACATGCACGTGCCTAGTTTCTAGTCTTCGACTTGGAGTAGGGTTATGAATTGTTGGCCCCTGACCTCTTTTGCCACGAAAGCCCAAGTCTCTGGAGTCCTTTGCAATGTTTAGAAGCCTTTGGACTCTTCCTTATACTCTTGGCCCAATGCTCCTTGTCGATGATCTTCTACGAGCTTGTCTACCCACAAACTGAACTTGTGGAAGAGTGCCCTTGTTCTGCTCCTTGTTATGGCTCCTGGTGGCACCACTGGTGTAGAGATTTCATCCAGGTTCATGCCTTGAATCTGGTAGTTTAGCTTATCCGAGTCCTCTTGTGTAGATGTGGAAATGGTGGTGCAATCGGCTGGATCGGCTGGACTGTGCGAGGAGCTGGCTGAGTTGTCATCGGAGCCGGCCAGATTGATTCTTGAGCCGGCAGCGTCACTAGTTGGGCCGGCGGTGTCCATGTCGCCACCAGTTGGGCCGGAGGTTTGGGTCTCTCCGCCGAAAATGTTGATTGGACCGGCCTGGCTGATCATTGGGCCGGCGGTACCGCTTGGGCCAGCAGACGCGCCAAATGGCCTGGCGGTCTCGGCCAAGCATTCTGATTGGCCATTGTGGTCTTCTGGCCGGCTAGATGATCTGATGCCCTTATCATCCTCTCCCCCTTCAGTAGATTTTGACCTCAAAACTGGCTCATCTGCAAGGAAAGGAGGTAAATCAATCACATTGAATGTGTTAAACACATTAAACTCACCTGGAAGCTCAATCCGGTAGGCGTTGTTGTTGATCCTCTCCAGCACTCTCAATGGTCCATCTCCCCTTGGGGCCAGCTTGGAACTCCTTAGGTTTGGAAACCTCTCTTGCCGTAGGTGTAGCCACACCCAATCGCCTAGTTGAAAAATCATCTCTCTTCTCCCTTTGTTGGCGTGAGTCACGTACTGCCTGGTGCTCTTCTCCAGGTACTCTGCTACCTTCTGGTGTATCTTCTTGATGAACTGTGCCTTAGATGTTCCATTGAGGTTAGCCATCTCTACTGGTGGCAGTGGTGTTTGCTCCAAAGGTGTTTGAGTTTTGAAGTCGTAGAACACTTCAAAAAGGTCTTCTTTGTGGCTGAATGCACTGCTCGGTTGTATGCAAACTCTATGAATGGCAGGCACTCCACCCATGTCTTGAGGTTTTTCTCTAGTGTAGTCCTAAGAAGAGTCGACAATTTTCGGTTGACTACTTCAGTTTGGCCATCGGTTTGAGAATGGCAGGTGGTAGAGAAGAGCAGCTTCGTGCCTAGCTTCCTCTAGAGGGTCCTCCAGAAGTGGCTAAGAAATTTGGTGTCTTTGTATGACACGATGGTCCTTGGCACTCCATGAAGCCGTACTATGTCCCTGAAGAACAGCTCGGCTGTTTGCGTGACATCATTAACATTGGCACATGGGATGAAATATGCCATCTTGGAGAATCGGTCCACCACTACAAAGATGGCATCTTTGTGGTTGATCTTGGGCAGGCCTAGAACGAAGTCCATGGAAATGTCCACCCATGGATGTATAGGTATGGGCAGAGGGAGATACAACCCGTGAGGCTGTACTCGGGACTTCGCCTTCTTGCACGTAATGCACCTTGCATAATGGGATTCTACTGACCCTTAATGTGTGGCTAGTATAAGTGCTCCTTGACCACTGCTAGTGTCTTGTCAACACCAAAGTGGCCCATAAGACCTCCTCCACGAGCTTCTCGGATGATAAGCTCTCGTAGAGATCCTTGTGGTATGCATAACCTTCTTTTCCGGAACAAGAACCCATCATGGATGTAGAACTTGCCATGACTCCCTCTGCCACACTCCTTGTAGCTCTCAGCAAAGTCATGATCATCCTTATACAAGTTCTTGATGTGCTCGAATCCTAACACATTTGGTTCCATGGTAGATATCAAAGCAAACCGTCTTGATAATGCATCAACTACCACATTATCTTTGCCCTTCTTGTACTTGATGACGTAAGGGAAGATTTCTATAAACTCCTTCCACCTAGCATGTGTTCTCTTGAGATTGGTTTGCCCTTTGAGGTGTTTGAGAGTCTCGTGATCAGTGTGGATCACAAACTCTTTGGACAACAAGTAATGTCGCCAAGTTTCCAAGGCTCAGACTAGGGCATAGAGCTCATTGTCATAGGTGGAGAAATTCAGTGAGGCCCCACCTAACTTCTCATTGAAGTATGCCACTGGCCTTACTCCAGCACTTCTCCTATGCCTATTCCAGAGGCAACACACTCCACTTCAAACGTCTTGTTGAAGTCGGACAGGACTAGTACTGGTGCATGAGTAAGGTTGTCCTTCAAGGCCTGGAATGCCTTCTCTTGAGTTGCTCCCCCAGCTGAATCCCACATTCTTCTTCACTACTGCCGTTAATGGTGAGTTAATGCTGCTGAAGTTGGACACGAATCTTTTGGAGAATCTGGTCAGACCGTGGAAACTTTTCACTTGGCTGATTGTACTCGGTGTTGGCCATTCTTGTATGGCTCGAATCTTTTCTTCATCAACCTGTAAGCCTTGTGAACTTACAAAAAATCCTAAGAAAACAAACTTGTCAGTACAAAAGGTGCACTTCTTGAGATTGACATAAAGCTTTTCTTGTCGAAGGGTTTTAAGTACCATCTCAAAATGTGTGAAGTGTTCCCATAGGCACTTACTGTAAACTAGTATATCATCAAAATAAACCCCTAAGAACTTATTGATGTACGCCCTAAGAACTTGGTTCATAAGGCGCATGAATGTGCTTGGGGCATTAGTCAAGCCAAATGGCATGACTGTCCACTCGTAGAGCCATTGCTTTGTCTTGAAAGCAGTCTTCCACTCATCACCTTCTTTCATTCTGACCTGGTGGTATCCACTCTTGAGGTCTATCTTGGAGAAAACTGTGGCTCCACTCAGTTCATCTAGCATGTCCTCCAGCCCGTGGTATAGGATGTCGGTACTTGACTGTGATGTTGTTGATTGCTCAGCAATCTACGCATATTCGCCAAGTCCCATCCTTCTTGGGGACTAGCAGTATTGGTACAACAAATGGACTGAGGCTTCCTCTAACATAGGCTTTCTCCAGGAGCTCTTTAACCTGCTTCTCAAGCTCCTTGGAATCCTCTGGACTCATCCGGTAGGCTGGCCGATTAGGTAAATCTGCTTTGGGCACGAGGTCGATCTGGTGCTCCATGCCACGTAGGGGAGGCAAGTCTGCTGGTATCTCCTCAGGGAATACATTCTGGAATTTTTTGAGGAGGGCTGCTACTTCAAGAGGTAGCTTAACTTGTTCTTTCTCTACATTCAAAACTTCTTTGAAAACCATTAGTAACATTAAGTCCTTTGAGGCTAAATCTCTCCAGACATGACTCGGTTGAATGAGAAAGTTATATTTAATGAGTTTCTTTTCCTTACTCATTTGCTGTTGTAGCTCATGTACCTGGGCAGGTGTGACAAGAGCTAGGGTGACCTTTCTCTTATCGTGCACAAATGTGTAGAGATTGGTTTGGCCATCATGCCTTGTCTCCTTGTCAAACTGCCATGGCCTTCATAGCAGAAGATGACCAGCTTGCATAGGTATTACATCACAGAATACCTGGTCCTGGTATCTGTCCACACTGAATGGCATGGTTACTTGCTCATGGATGTTGAGCTCCACCTTGTCATCTAGCCATCTCAGTCTATATGGTCGGGGGTGCTTTGTCTTCTCTAGACCTAGCTTATCAACCATATACGCACTAGCCACATTAGTGCAAGAACCACCATCTATGATGAGGTTACATACCTTGCCCTTGATGGTGCACCGACTGTGAAAAATATTCTCCCTTTAAATGGTCTCGAAGGGGTCTACCATTGCACTGAGGATACGTCTAGTGACCAGCACTTCCCCCACATCATGGTACTCAATGTCACCGTATTCTCCTTCTGGTTCAAAGTCCTCTTCATCTTGAGACTCATACTCTCCAACTTCCGTTATCAACATAAGACGGTTGTTTGGACACTCCCTTGAGATGTGACCGCAACCTCTACACTTAAAACAAGTGATGTTATGTGATCTCTGATGGTTAGAGAACTTACTAGGCTCTCTCTGGTCACGGGTTTGCTCAGGAGGCTTGCTCTTGAACCGTGATTCGATTTCCATGCTCTTGCTCTTGTCTATGGGCTTGGTGCCAAGGCTTGGTGTCCAAGGTGTCTTAGGCTTGCTGCGTATGTCTTGGCCCTTACGTCTGATATGCTGCTCAGCCTGGACAGAGAGGTGGAACAAGTCCTTGAAATCGTTGTAGATTTGTCTCTCCAACTTTCGGTTGATCCTCTCTTACAATCCATTCAAGAATTGAGCCATCAATGCCTTCTCATCGTCATTGAGCTCCAGCCTGTTTCTTAGCCTTTCAGACTCCTCGTAGTACTCCTCTACTGATGTTGTACCCTGTTTAAGAGAATGAAAACGTCGTTGCAAATCCCTATAGAAATAAGGTGGAATAAACCTTTGCCTCATGGGGTCCTTCATGTCGACCCAAGAGTCTACGGGCCTCAATCTTCTTCTCCTACTGTTAGAAGTCTCACGATCCCACCAGATGTGGGCATTATCCGTGAGTTGTGCTACTGCCATGGAGACTCTCCTAGGGCATGATTAGTTATAGTGGTCGAAGATGTGATCCATCCTGCTCTCCCAATCTAGATAGGCCTTGGGGTCTACTTTTCCTGCAAAACTAGGAGGTGTTAGCTTAACATCATGACTGTTTACCCGATTGTAGGCGTAGTCATCTCTATCCTCATGATGTCTAGGGGGCATCTTTGGTCTCTGGTGATGACCATAGGGCACGTAGCCATTACCCTCTGCTTCTGGTTTCCGTGGAGGTCTTCTCGGCCTAGGATGATACCCGTGAGGTTGTACGTCCTCATCTCCATCCGGCTGGGGCTCCTCCTGTTCTGGCCATGTCCTAGGGTGATCAGGACCTTCAGCAGGGTCTTGTTCAGCCCTCACGTTCCTTATGGCCTGGAATCTCACCGGCCTCTCCACGCGCTCCAACCTCTTGCCGATTGATGCGAGTTATGTTTGGAGGGTGGTGAATATGGCCATCATGGCCTCGGTTGCATCTTGGTTTCCTTCAGCCATCGTGTGTTACAAGAAAAACAAGTTAGTTTACTCATAAGAATTTATTAGAAGAGTTTTCTTTTATAGTAGAAGATGCAAATAGAACAAAAGGAAAATTTTAGAAAAAGGAAAGAGTAGAAAAAAGGAAAGTTTTTAGCAATTAATGCGCAAATTTTCTAGATCCTTTTTGGTCGATTTTTCTTTGTATTTTTCTATTTTTTTGGCTTTTGATTTAACATAATGAAGAATGGAAATTATGCTTAAACAAAAAGGAAAAACCGAAGTTGCAATGCAAAGAATGAATCTAAACCCTAGTGATGCACATAGGAGCTAGATGCACTCGGTTTGAGTCTAGATGTTATTTTTTTTATTTTTTTTAATTTTTTTTATTTTTTTTAATGAAACTTAAACTAATGCACGAATTGGTATTAACACTAAAGTAAATGATACAAACAACATGGTTTTAGGAGTTTAAATTCTGATACCAAAATGATACAAGCCTTGAATCAAGGCCGTAACACGCATGGACTGGTTGGAGAAGTTTAGGCGAGAATCTCGGCCTTAGGCTTATGGATGGGGGTTTTCTGGTGGGTAATAGATGGATAGGTGAAGTGAACCATACGAGGGGTGATGAACCTCGTGATAAATCACAAATTAGAAGCTAGGAAGATTGGTCTCGACTAGGGTTCTAAGCGCAAGAGCTTTAGGAGAAAACTCTTAGGAAGAAAGTTCTATCTTTATTAATATCAAAAAGTTGTCGAACTAAAATGCTGAAAGAGCCTTATCAATATGCTCGGCAGCCTTAGACCTTCTAGGGTCGAGTCAAAATAAAAATGGAAAAGTTACAAAAGTGCACAAAGAAAATTACAAAAAGGAAATAACCGAAAAAGGACAACTACCTAAATTGTTTTTGACTCAAAAATGTAAAACTTACTATTCCTATCCTGCAAAACAGAAAAGGCAAGTATATAATTGAAAACTTACCATTCTTACCTTTCGGCCAAGAAATGGAAGGTGGCCGACCTTGTGGTATGCACGCGCCTAGCTCCTAGTCTTCGACTTAGAGTAGGGTTATGAATTGTTGGGCCCTAACCTCTTTTACCACGAAAACCCAAGTCTCTAGAGTCCTTTGCAATGTTGAGAAGCCTTTGGAGTCTTCCTTGTACTCTTGGCTCAATGCTCCTTGTCGATGATCTTCTAGGAACTTGTATACCCACAAACTGAACTTATGGAAGAGTGCCCTTGTTCTGCTCCTTGTCATGGCTCCTGGTGGCATCACTGGTGTAGAGATTTCATCCAGGTTCATACCTTGAATCTGGTAGCTTAGCTGATCCAAGTCCCCTTGTGTAGATGTAGAAATGGTGGTGCAATCGGATGGATCGGTTGGACTGTGCGAGGAGCTGGCCGAGTTGTCATCGGAGCTGGCCAGATTGATTCTTGAGCCAGCGGCATCACCAGTTGGGCCGGCGGTGTCATCCACGTCGCCGCCAGTTGGGCTGGAGATTTGGGCCTCTCCGCCGGAAATGTTGATCGGACCGGCCCGGCTGATCATAGGGCCAGTGGTACCGATTGGGCCAGCAGACGCGCCAAATGGCCAGGCTGTCTCGGGCAAGTATTCTGGTCGGCCATTCTGGTCTTTTGGCCGGCCTGACGATCTGATGCCATCATCATGTGTCTTCCGCAAAGATCTGTTGAATGCAAGGATGTGATCAAAGAAGGCTTGAATGAAGATTATGTTATCACAACAGCGAAAGTTGTTCACAAGGTAAAGGTGAAAAAAAAGTCATGAGCGGAGGGATTAGAGACGACCCTTTATATCACCTTAGTGCGTCAGAAGTGTGTTGGAAACTATATTGAATACAAGATCAAAATGTATATAAGGGAGGGGGGACTTCGAAACTTTCTGCTAAGGTTAGAGCGATCCTTACTCTTGAGATATAAGGGAAATGTGAAAATGTTGTTAGGGACTTAATGAGCAAGGTTCTGAAAATGAATTTGAAGGATAATGACACATGATTCATAGCAATTTCCAGTGATTGTAAACAAGCGCTTAATGGGAGGAAACCCATTGGTATCTTTTTCTAGGTATCTATTCTTTATCTTGATCTACACTCACACTGGGGCGGTATGAAATAAGTTTGGGAGAAGATGTTTATTGCTAACATTTTTTTCTTTTTTTTCTTTGGTGTTTGAGTCGGTCTGCCTGTTTAAACTTTGGTTATTTTGTGACCATTCGAACAGCTTTTGACTGCAAACTTACTTGAAAGAAAATCTGTAAACAAATCAACTTACCAAGGCGACCATACCCTGATGATCGACTTCTCCCTGTTTGTCTAGGATATCATTATATTTTTATCGATCATTCTTTGAGATAAATTTTCATGAGATCTAAAGGATGCAAGTTTACGCTCTGCTCCGGATACATTTCCACTTAAATCACATCTAGTTCAGCATAAGGGGTTTATAAATTTGAAGGAAAGAAATGGGAGAACCGTAATTTACCACATAGAAGGGTGAATCTAGCTCAATGTATACTAAATGATACAAGCCTCGATTCAAGGCTTGGATGCGCGTGGGCTGTTTGTAGAAGATTAGGTGAGAAACTCGACCTTAGGCTTCTGGATAGAGGTTTTTTGGTTGGTAAACGATGGAAGGGTGAAGTGAACCACACGAGGGGTGATGAACCTTGTGATAAATCACAAACTTAGAGCTAGGAGGGCTGGTCTCAACTAGGTTCTAAGTGCACAAGTCTCTTGAGAGAATAACTTTTTGAAAGAAAATTCGATCTTTATTAATATCAAAAAGGTTGTCGAACTACAATGCTGGAAGGACCCTTATTAATATGCTCGATAGCTTGACCTTCTAGGGTCGACCCAAATAAGAAAAGGAAAACTTACAAAAGTGCACAAACGAAAGGATACAAAAGTGTATAATCGAAAAAGGACCTATTCCTAAAATGTTCTTGACTCAAAAATGTAAAGCAACTAGATCCTACCCTGCAAAACAGAAAGAGGCATATATTCGAATTGAAACTTACCTTAACTTACCTCACGGCCAAGAAATGGAAGGTGACCGTCCTTGTGGCATGCACGCGCCTTGCTCCTAGTATTCGACTTGGAGTAGGGTTAAAAATCTTTGGGCCCTGACCTCTCTTGCCACTAAAGCCCAAGTATCTGATGTTCCTTGTGTTGTTGAGAAGCCTTTGGACTCTACTTTGCTCTTCTGGCCCATTGTCCTTAGCTGATCTTCCTCTAGGAGCTTGTCCACCCATAAGCTGAATTTGTGGAAGAGTGCCCTTGATCTGCTTCTTGTCACTGCTCCTTGAGGTACCACTGGTGTAGATACTTCCTCTAGGTGCATGTCCTGGAGCTGGTAGCTCATTTGGTCCGAGTCCTCTTGTGTAGAAGTGGAAATGTGCGTGTACTCAGCTGGATCAGCTGTACCGGCTGGATT